>VWZT01000384.1:1137558-1152113 GCA_013397055.1 Pachycephala philippinensis
TTTTTTTTTTGTTTTTGTTTTTGTTTTTTTTGTTTGTTTGTTTGTTTTTGTTTTTGTTTTTTTTGTTGGGGTTTTTTTAAACTGTTCTTCATTCCACCAGACCAGTTTTTTTAAAAAATGAAAACTGAGAAAAGAACAAAACCAAAATAAATCTGACGAAAACAACTGAAAGTCAGGAAGAAGTGAAAAAGTTTCTCTAGCATATATTTCAGCAGTTGTCCTGACGGGCCCTGAGTGCACACACAAGTGAGTTGAAGGCTGAAAACTTGATGCTTAGGGTTGGAAGTAGACAAAGGGATTTGTGGTGCTTGGCAGCGGATGTGCATTATCCAACACGTGCTCCTCTGTGTGAGAGTATGGCTGGGGGAGGCAAAAGAGAAAGGGAATAGTTGTTACCGTGTTATGAATGGGTATAATTAGGTACCTTGCCCAAGGTGACATGGAAATCCTCTGTCAAAAATGAAAATGGTAATCCAGGTCTTGTGGAGAAAAGCCCGCTGCAATCCACACAAAGTTATCCTTCCTCTTCTAGCTGCTGCTTTCCAGCTAAGCCCTTTCCTCCAGGGCTGTGGGCATTGGTGTTACCTCTAGGAACATAATGATTCAAAGAAAAGGTGTTCGGGCAAAAAGGATTAGTAACTCTAAGCTTCCGACCACGGGCAGTGTGTAGAACAAATGCCTCTTACTGACAGTTCAAAGGTCCATCTTCGGTTGTGAGGGGTTTTTTTGGGTGGTTTTACTATTAATTTTTTAATTATTATTTGAACTTCTTCAGAATGGAAAAGGCTCCTGTGCAATGCAAACTCCAGCAATTTTGCACTGAATAAAATGGAGGCAGCATTTGCCTGTGCTTCCCCTGCAATTACGGAGCGATTCTCGTGTCTTGTTTGAATTTCCTTTGTCGTTATGAAACACAACAGGCTGACGGCTTGATATTAAAAGCAATTGTGTTTCCATTCATGCAGATGCCAGCCTGTTTAGGTGAATTTACTAAGTCCCTAGACGTACATTTTTATATTATTGCTGTCTCTGGGCCGTGCTGAGCATTTTAATTCTCTGAAAATAACCTCTGTTTTCCTTTCATCTCTTCATTAGCTCTTTCATCATGAGGACATGAATTTAAAAAAATATATATCTCTTAAAATTGTATGTAATAAAGATGTTTGTATCATTCCAATTTGTTGAGCTGTGCTTTTAACGTTACATGGCTTTCACAACCATAAAATGGCACAATTATTTCTGTGTTGTATTGCTTTGTACCCCGAGGTTCCATTTAAAACAAAGCAGAGAGATGTGTTTATAGGCAGTATTGAAAGCAATGTATATGGATCTTGATGTCAAGGCATATTTTATTGAAGTAAGATTAAATGACAAGTTCTGCACTGTTGAAGTGAAATCAGAATGAGATTTTGTGCCGAGCTGCACACTGTTAAATCAAAATTAAAGTAATACCAAGCTGTGTTGTTATCTTTGTGGCTTTTTGGTGGCATCTTTTAAAGACGAACTTTATGCCCAATTATGAGTATTTTAAAGTAAATATTCTGAGCTTTCTGGACACATTGTTACATCATAGTACATGCATCTGCTATCAGGTATCTGAAGAGTGAGGTTTCCTGCTGTACATTGTGGATGTATGTTTGGATTAGATCCTTGCAAATAAAGCTAATTTTCTTTCTATATAAAATCACACCATTAAGTACATCTCAGGTAAAAAGCCGTTTTTATTTGATCTCTTCACCTATTTTGTTGCTCTGAAAATAGGCTCAGAATGTTTAGATTTTTTCTCAAGAGGGAGAGGTTTAAATTATATCTGTTTTAAAGGTAAATGCGTGGGATTGGCTCTAATTAATACCTGCACCACAGGAAGGGCAACAGTACCGGAAAATTAGTAAAATTGTGAATTTTCTTTCTGTCTATAGTTTTTATTTTGCTGGGAGGGGATCCCATAGGAAACACAGTTTTCCTTCCAAATTTACATTTTTGATTCACAGAAGGGATGCATTTCTGATTAACAGAGTGGTCTCCCAAATTACAGGCTTAATTAGGCTATTTGTGCTTCAGGATGTGAAGGAATTGCCTCTTAAAGGATGGTCAAATTACATATCTTGCTTTAGTGTTTTAAGATGAGCTGCACTGCAGGAACACCTTGTAGTTTGCACAGGCACTAAAATTTCTGTGATGGTACGGTATTAGTGTCTGGAAAATACAGTTACTTGAGGCTTTTGAAGCTGTGGAGTAGATGGCTCAAACTTCTTAGTGTGCTATTGCAGGAATTTGAGTATGTAAGGGAACACCAGCTTCCTATTTTAACTGCATGTTCAGCCTGGACTCTGAATGTCAAGTTGGATTTTTTTTTAATCATCACTGGCGTTATTACGTCTCTCACCTCTTTTTCCCATGAGACAGTAATCTTAGCAATATATGATCTAATAAATATAGATGATTTAAAATCCCAGCTGCCTTTATTCCATCTACTCATGGTTTAGCCTCTGCCTGGTATGTGTCACGTAGTGACTGTCTTCACCTTTTTTTTTTTTCCTGGCTGTTTCCCTTCCAGGGTTTTTTCTTCTTTTCAAAAAAAATTGCAAAAGATGGAGTTTCTCTTGCAATGTGTTTTATGCAGTATTCAACACAATCAGACCTGGTTCTCATTTTAGGCCTGTAGATGTTGGCATCTCAAACATATTCTTACTTACAACTACTATTATTTTTTTAATATGTGGATTTTTATAGCTCAGTCCCAGACTCCCTTCACCCACAAGGGTGAATAACATAGAGCTACTGTGCAGAATACACTTCTTTGGTCAGGTGGGTTTTCTAGTCCAAATTTCTGCTTTAATCATTGAGTGATGATTCTATTTAATAACATATTATTTAACTATATAGAGAGTATCATATATAATAAAATTCTACATAATAACAAAATCTGTGGCATGGAAGTATGATTTTTGCCCATGAACTGAAAGGCTGTGGCTTGGGGTTTTGTTTTGTTTGTGCTTTTTTTCCTAATGTTAGCAAAATCTATCTACAGATTAAATCCTATCTGTAGGACTACTATTAGGTGAGGACTAGCAATGTTTAAAAGCTCGGTTTATGAAAACATGTTTATCCAGGGGGAGAAAGGAAGAAAAGTTGCTTTAATTTAGTTTAATGTTTCCAGTCCTTTGGGTGGCACAGTAAGGTCTTTTGCCAGGCTCAGAGGGAGAAGAGAGTAAATGATTTATTGTTGGTTCAAATATTTGTCTGTTAAAACTTGAATCTGCTAGGCCCACAGATTTTTAGATAATTTTTGGAATTTTTCCTTTTGTTTTCACTTTTATGGAGAAATTTGATACATGAAGAAATTGAGGAATTTACCACCCAGCAAAAAAACAAGCTGAATGTATTTGTTAATACCAATCCCACAGCTTTCTTGTCCATTTTTAAAGGGGCACATACTTCTAGGGCTTGAAAAATTAATTAAAAAAAAAAGAGACCAGTATGATATATTTGGGGGAAAACTTTGCAGACATTCATGTTTCTGCAAGTTTGGCCAAATGGGCAGAACTGGTGAATCCATAGTGATGACCTCTGTCTAAATGGCACTGCTGCTGTGTTGTTCACTGTTAACAAAGAATAAGAACTGTGGGAACCTACTGTCCTACAAATAATGAATATTAGTAAAGAGCGGGGAAAATACATGGGACACTTTCTGAGATCCAATTACCAGCTGGAGCAGAGCTGTCTGTCACCCACCGCAGGTAATACACAGAGAAGGATTCTTGAGGGAATTGTTATCCATTCTTGGGCGCTTTTCTTTAGACATTGGTATGAAAGCAAATAGGCTTCATAAGGTCTAGCTGCTTTTGGCTCCTCATTTCTTTTTTGGTGCCAGATGACCTCTACCCTTGACAGCCAGTGCCAGTCTCAGTCAGACATGTGAGTGCAGTCCATGTCAGCAGCACTGCATACATGCTTTTTTCATTTATCCTTGGGACGCGCACAGTGAAAAGCTCCTCAAGCCCCTGCTGTAATGCAGCATGTCAACTTGGCAGCCGTGTTTATACCGGCTCTCGGTCCCTTCCCTTTCCTCACCTGTTCAAATCCTCTGCCTTGGCACGTGTGTCAACAAGTGTGATCAGGTGTAAAGAGGCATGTGGCACAGAAGTGACGTGGCTGTCACACAGGATGGGCTTCCCGCGGTGGCGATGGCCCCGCACGCGGCACCGCGCCGGCTGCCCGCGCACGGCCCGTGGAGAGCCCGCTCTCTGACAGGGAGGGAGCCTTCATGACTTTGGGTAAACATTTGTGTTCTCACCCTGGTGCTGCAGTGCCACTGCTCAGTGATTTCTTCGCGCTCCCTCTTCCCCGTGTGGGCGCGCACTGCCGCTCATCCCGCTCGTGTTTCGGAGCGGTTTGGAAGCGAGCCCAGCGGAGGTGACTTGATTCCAGTTGTCAGCGTCAAAATCTGCAGGCAACAAGACATTGCTGCTTTATTGGTCACTGCCAGGAAACCATCCTGGTAGAACAGATCCTGAAAGTAATTTAATGGGACTGCTGCATTTCAGGATGCTTGGAGGCTCCACTGAAGGCAGGTCTTGGTTGTAGAAGAACTTCACAAAATGCTGGGCAACTTAACTGCAACGAGTATTGTATGTTGTGCTGGCCTTCTCAGCAGGTGAGAAGGCAGCACCAGTGCTAAATTCTGGTGCAAGAAATTATCAGAGATGTATGAAAACATGATTTGGTCAGCAGGAACTATGAAATATTTGGTTTCAAACCGCTAACAGTCCAACAGTAATGTTTTGAAAAATAGTTACAGTGGTGTTTTGATGTTTGATAGCAGAAGATATTTTAATTCAACCATCTTCCTTTGCAGAAGCCAAACCAGCTGGAGAGGTTTAGCCATCAGAGGTTTCAGAAGCTGATGGTTCTGAGACAATTTCCCAGAGGCCAGGTAGTGAGAACCCAGGCTGGATGTAAAGGCCTTGTGAAAAACATGATGTCTCATAGAATTGTATTTTGTTTGGGTTGGAAGTGACCCTAAAAATCATCTAGTTCTAATCCCCCTGCCATGGGAGGAAGGCCACCCACTAGACCAGGTTGCTCAGGACCCCATCCAACCTGGCCTTGAACACTTTCAGGGATGGGGCCTGTCTCAGTCCTGTCCCATAGGTTGATTGTTCACAAAAAATAGTTTCCCTGCCTCTGAAGAGAGACCAAGGATGGGTTACTCCAAAAGAGCTTTTAGCTACACTTCACTGCTGTCTGTGTCAGTGGTGGACTCCATCAGTAATTTCTAGCTGTAGAGCTGTCAGTCTTCCACTAGTTCAAATTCAACTTTAACATAAAGCCAGGGCTTCTCCACAGCTATGCAGGCATTTTTGATGGCTTTGAGAATGGTTGAGAAGTAGGCAGGTGTCTGTGCTGGTTTTCAGTGGTTGGGACAAAGCTTTGTGAGTGATATGGAAGTAGAAAACAAAGAGGGGTCACAACCAGATCGCATTTTACTGGACTTGCCTGTCCCCTTTCAGAAGTTACCCTCCCTCCACCAAACACAATTCTTTCTGACTTCCATGAAGTTATAAGTGATTAAGGGTAGGAATCCAGAAATCCCAGAGCGTGAGAGCTCAAAGAGTTCAGATCAAACGGGGCATGGTGACAAAAATGTAGGCAGAGGACATGGAGCAAAATTCCAACTGTAATTGCAGTTCTGCTGTATCAAGCAGTTATTCAGACAATGAACAATTGAAAAGCTATTCACATCACTTCACATTTGCTTAGCCTTGTGGCTAACGTCATTTTGGTTATTGTTAGATGGCAACCAAAAGCAGTGAATAGCCTGTGCTACTTGGGAAAGAATTTAAAAATCTGAGTAAATCAATAACTCTTTCTTGGATGCCTCTTATTGCCCTAAGTTAGACAGGGAAGTGCTAGGTGAACTCAACCTGTTTTCTGCAAGGGCCTTGCTCTGTTCTGTATCAGATGTGAAAAGCCAGAGAAAAATAATTAGACAGGATGCACAGTGAAATTAATTTTTGCACGGTGAAAGCCAAGTAGAGCAGTCTGAAGAGTGACAAAGAGAGGCACAAGGAGACATCTCTAGACAGGAGTCTGTGTCTGCTTGCTTTGGAGATTTCTCCCCCAACATGAATACAGGTCTTTTTTTCTGACTTTGGATGAAAGAAAACTGAAAGAAAGGCTCCCTTTGCAGTACCTAGCTGAAGCCTGAACAAAAACTAAATCAAACTTCTTTAATCTAAAGAAAGCATCTGGTTCAAGTACAGGCTTTGAACTTGTCTGCTGCGTCTTCTTCTGTAGAAGCTATTAGCCTTTCTCCAGGTCTGACCCGGGGCTTCCAAAATCTGAGAGGCTTTCTCTTTCTTTAGATTGCTGGCAGCAACGGCTCTTAAGTTTAATAAATAAACAAAAAACCCCACAACTAAAACACTCAGTCTAAAGTCCATGCCATAGAGAGATTATATAGCTTTGTGAAACAATACAGAGGAAACCAAGTACACAGGAAAGACCTTCTTTAGCCACTGAGACTACAAGGCTATCAGAATAAAACTAAAATTAATATTAATCATTGCCAATAGTGTTGTTTGTCTTTAGCATTTTATTTGATGCAGAACAAGCACAGATAAACAAAAGAAACCTGTTCATGAGAGAGATGTCTCCCAAATGCCTTAGTCAAGAAAAGATCAAGCCTGTTTGGCCAAATTTTTGTCATGCAGCATACTTTGTGATTTTTTTGTTGTTGTTTTTTTCTTCTTAGTGAAAATCTGGCCATGCCATACAACTGTTTCCTGTATAACTATCCACGAGTCTTTTATGTGCTATTATGTGGCCTGACACAGTGTTTAAGGTGAGAGGGAGTAGATGTCTCAAACCTTCCTTTCAGAGTTTCCAGCTTTCATTACTCCTCCCAAACCAACATCAGAAGCAATAACCAAATAGGTTTGGATTATTTGATTGCCTTTAAACTGTATGCAGCTCGTTTCATTGCAAGGACCAGAGTTTAATTGCTCATCTGACTGATAAAGAGACAAAGCTACACGGTTAATCAATAGATCAAACTAGGTCAAGGCACAGGACTTGGAATCCATATGAATCAGGGTTCCCATTCCAAGTTGGCAAAAGGCATCTTGTGTGACCCTGGAGAAATTATTTAGTGTCTTGGGGGCCTCTGTTCATTATTAGAAAAACAGGATGATAGCAATGAAGTATTATGAAGACATAACTCATTAGCACTTGCACGGGGTTATAAAAGTGCTTTCCTGATGTGCTTTTAACTTCATGGGCAGGGTAGATTTAGTCAAAAACCAATTTATCCTCCAAAATATGAATGAGTCCAGTTCTCCTCGTGCTTTAAGAATAAGAACAGAACAGATGTGGGGTGTGTTATGCTTTGGTTTTTTTCCATGGTTGGTTATGCCAGTTCCAATGGCAAGGTAGGAGCAAAAGGCTTTTGGACATGAGGAACTCTGCCCTTGGATTGGACAGAACAACCTCTCCTGCCAGCTGCATTACTTTGTGCAAACAACTAACACGATTGTGGTGTTATATTAAAAACAGTAATTCACAGTCACAAAAAAATCCACTCCCTGAAGACAGCTTAACACAAAGAGGCTGATTTGGTTGTTGCGTGTTCTGCCAAACCTTTTTAAAAATTAGATCTTTACTTCGTAATTTTCTTCTTTTTTTGCTCAAGGGTACTTCAGAAAAATAGTGGAGAGATATATAAACGGGGTGCCTCCTTCTATAAATTCTCGTGTAAACTGCTAAGCTCAGAAAACCCAGGCAGACCTGTCTGCCACTGTGCTGGGCTCTGTACAAAAGCACCTAAATTCAGTGCATATTACAATTTAATTAAAATAAATTGCAATGAGTATAACGAAATCATTGAAAAGCAAAAGGCAAAAGTCCTTGGAGATTATTCATATTTGTCACTTAGAAGCAATTTCAGCACAAGTAGGGGGTTTCGTGTCTTTAAAATAAGATAATATATGTACGTTATGAAGCTGCTAACATCTTCCTATTAAGAAGTGATGGGTTCTATATCAGAAGATGTGTTTCAGAAGGGATTTTTTGTAGCCGGAACATGTTTCCTGGGAATGTGAGCTGAGTATATGAAGGAGTCCAGTTAGCCTGCTACAGGTGCTCTTGTCCCTTCCTGGAGAGCTAATTTGAGGCAGATACTCAGTTTTGAAGAAGCAAGACAGTCCAATACCTATACCTGACGCACGTGAGTGAGTGATGAACACAACATCTGACAGAGTGGGGACTCTACATGGTGTTTTGATGTGTAGGTTTGGGCTTAAGTCATTAAGTAGAACGGGAGTCTTAATATCAAATAATATTTGTTTTCATTTCCTGAGCTGAAGTGCTCACAGTTCAGTTGTAAAAATCCACTAATTCATAATATTGTGTTGTTTGTGTTTTTCAGGATAAGGGTGTTTTTAGTGTAAAATCTTGCTCATGGCAGGAGGAGAGGATTTTAAAAAGGAGAGTATGTTCATGCAGTATTCATTAATGGTGAATCCTTTTTCTTACTTTTTACCTACAGCTTGTTTTCTCTTTAGAGAGGGAATCAAAGCTATCTATGTTTAAGAGAGGAAAATTAAATTCCCTGTTGGATTGGGATTGGGAGGGAGTGGATTGTTGGGGGTTCTTTTGTTGTTTGGTTTTGGGTTTTTAGTTGGTTGGGGGTTTTTTGGGTTTGTTTGTTTGTTTGGGGGTTTTTTGTTTTTGTTTTTTGGTTTTTTGGGTTTTTTTTACTTTTTAGATCTGTTTTCATCAATGCTAATACTTTGGAAAAGCAAAGTCAGAGCTATTTAAGTGGCTTGCAGAGACAGACATCAGCAGGCTTGCAGCCTGTGTTTATCAGGGCTGTCCTGTGTGGCTGCATTTATAACATCTAGCATCCACCAACAGGCGAAAGGGCAAATAGTTTAAAATATGTTGCAATTTGAGAGGCTGCTTCTTTTTTGTCCTCTCTCTAAAATGGAGCTGTAGCAGTCAGTCCCAAACAATCCGAAGACAAGTGTTTTATTCTTTCCCTATGAACTTCTCTGTCTTGGACCCAATGTAAAGGTTTGTTTTCAGTCCTGTGATGAATCTTAGAAATTTCAAGTAGCAAGTCTGTCCTAGAAAAGAACATTATTGCAGTTATCTATGCAAAAGAGAAGCTGAAGTGGAATCTAAGTCATCCAGGCAATCTCAAGCCCTGAAACCTAATTTTAGTCTTTCAGAGAGTGGAGAGGGATGCACAGATCTACTTACTCCAACATTAGACAAGCCAAAAAAGGCACATGTCATTTGAGACTTGAGCCTGTGGAAACAATTTGGAACGAAAATGTAGGAGGAAACTGCTTGCTTAATCATCATCTTTCCACATCTTCACTGAAGAAGAAAAGTAAAGTCAGATAAATCCAATTTGCCTGAGATTTTTCATGCATGCAGCTCCTGCTGTGAAGTAGAAAAATATTTCCTCTGCATTTGGAGAAGCCATGATAGCCTGCCAATGGCTAGTTTAACACCTGTAAGCCCACCCGGCTCTTAACCAAGTCCTGTGAATCCAGGCAGATAAAACAATCTTATTGCAAAAAGAGTAAGTTCAATTCTCAGGGCTGTGCATAGTCTTTTATCTTCCACACTCAATCCATTACTGTGTTTTCAGCACTTATTTTCAATATCATACCCAAATAGTTTAAACTGAGAGTTGAGATGCATTTCACCATGGAGGACCTTGCCTGAGAAATAGGAATATCTAATTAACTAAAATTTTTATCACTGTAGCGTGTTTCTTAAATAATTGTGCTTATATACCAATGAAAAGGTATAATGATACCTGATTTTAATTAATGATTTCACTAACTGTTGCATGATTTTTCTGATTTTTCCAAATAAGACCCTTCAAGGTCTTTCGATACTTTAAGTTTTGGAAAAGGCAAAAGGGCAGAAGTGTGTGTTTTACACTGAAGCCTTCACCACATCTTTTATTTTTGCCTATCTTTGTGACTAGGGTGCATAGCACATCACATAAAATTTCTCCCATTTTTCTTTCCAGAACTGCAGAATTTGGGTTTATAACTTTCTGAGTTGCTCTGAAAAGAGCAAGGAGTATTAAACCAAGGAGTGTTGCTTTAAACTGGAACAGCTGCAGTCGGGCAAAGTGGCAATCCATTGGTCATGGTGGGAGCTTTTTTACTGATGGGAGGGGAAGGTTTATATGATCTAAGGGGATGGTGCATATCTTCTACGGGAAAGGGAAATGTGTACTATTTATAGTCCTTCAAATACTTCTTCAAATCCTGAAAAAAAACCACCAAACACCTTGTATGTCACCAATATATCTAAAAAAACAAAGCATGGGAGAATTTAATTATGTGAACATGTGCAGTAAAAAAGGTGATGCTTCCTCTATGGTCAGCCAGTGTAGAGGACCAATCCCACCCTGGAAACTCCTGAAAAATATTCTCAAACAATAAGCTAATAGTTTCTTGCCAGTAAAAATTTTCTCTGAAAAGTAAATAAACTTTCCAAGAAATGTAATATGGAAAAGCACAAGCCCTCTGCATCTCTTCAGCTAGCAGCGGGAAAATGTTATTATCTGGAAGTGAAAAAATTGAACTTTGGGAACTTTGTTTAACAATCATTTCTCTTCCTGATTGAAATAAATGAGCCCAAGGATTTAGCCCTATGTTCACTCTTCAGAGAAAGGGCTTTTACATTGATTTATCTCAATAAGCATAATTTTTTATTTTGATGTGCAATTAGGGCAAATTCAACTTTTTTTCTCCCAGCTCCTACTTTCACACAATGCCCCTTAATTAAATGCACTATACAGAGATGGCAGGTGACTTGACATGCAGGGCTGGGATTCTGCTCTGATCAGAATGAGAGCCACAGTTCATGCCTGTCAGTGACACTTTTAGGAACATAAAGCTGCAAAACTGAAGGCAAGAAAGCCAAAGCCCATAATGGCTCACTACAGAGCGAGCTGGTGGAAGCCAAGCATGGATGAGCTCTGAGCTGGGGTGTCCAGTGCTATGGTCACATGCAGCAAGGGATATATCTAATTAACAGAATCCAAATCTGAAACCCTAATTTGTTTGCAACTTGCTGTTCAGCAGCAACCCTCAGTAAGTAAAAGGAGCCCCTGCTTGTCAGCCAGAGCTGTGCTAGCTGTGTTTAATGTGATCCCGTTCCCTGCCCTGAATCCCGGGCAGAAAGCCAGCAGGGACCTTTGGCTCCTCCTGTGCCTTTGGGCACTCGCAGTTTCCATCGCCCTGATAATTCCTGCATCCTGTACCAGCGTGTTAATTCTCCAAGAACTCTGTAAATCCCTGTGTGGCCCGTTCCAGCTGGCTGTTGTGGAGCACGTGGGTTTGCATGCGGACATGTGGACACCTACCTGCCTAAGCAATGCTACAGCACAGCTTGGCTTGAAATTTCTCATGCAAAAAGTGTCCCAAAGTATCTTCCAATGGTAAATACTTGTCTGGAGCAAAGCAGGGGTGGTAGAGTGTGGAAGACACAAGGAAATATCTGTGGGGTTTTTTGTACTGCTCTCTAAGGAAGATGGCAACTTCAGAAAGCAAGAGCATCCAAGGAGATTTGTCCAGGTGGCGGAAAGTCTATTTAAAGTGACATTCCTGACAAATTGTTTTAGACTCTTAAATTCCTGACCTGGTCAGGATTTCTGTTCCTTCCTACTCATATTCCAATTCTTCTTGACACTTAAAACTGAGAACGTACTCAGAAGCTTAAAAAGGAGACCAGTGTTAGGCAAAGGGAAGACAGAGGTAACCTGAGTCCCTGAAAGTGGGCTCTAAGGATAAAACAGGGCAACCTTCAAATTCCGAGATCAGATGGTATTCCAGCAATATCCTGTTTTCAGATGCTACATGTTCTGCTGACTGTATGACAAGGATAGCTATGACACAGGGACTTGAGGAGCCTTGGAGAAAAACACAGTGAGAAATACTTCTGGGTTTGCAGGGTATTTTTTTACTCTTTTTTAATGTATCCTGCCTACCACAGTCCATATTTTCTCAGTTCAAAACTGTACAGTAGCTGTCTACAAACTGCTGTAAAGTGCAGTTACCTGTTATTGCCCTGTAAATAATTGAATAACCTCTTCCAGGCAACATGGTCAAGATGCAGATTTAATTTACTTACAGGCCAGTAGTAAAGATGGTTGAATCCATTCGGTTCACTGTCTGTGTCCGGAGGTGTTGGGTACAGGTACATAAATAGTTTACTGAACCTGTCAAATTCTCTGGCAGGAATGAGCGTGCCCTCTGGTCTGCTACACGTGCTTATATGAAACACTTCCCCTTCAGTTCTCGAGCAGTAGGGAGTAATATGTTTTCCAATATTTTTGTGGAAGTAGGTAAAAGACATAATGAATCACATAGTAGCAGGAATGGACACAGAGTTTGGCTTTCTGGGGTTATTTGGTGGTTTATTGCTTGGGGTTTTTTCAGGGGGAAGCGTGGTATGATTTTTTTTGTCTCTATGCTCCTCAGAAATTATATAAACTAATTATAAAAGTGATGTGTAATTGCCTCTGCCTAAATTTGGACAGTAGTAGATGATAGGGCTGAAATATTCCCTAATGAAATGTTCAGGCTGTGAAATGAAGCACAGGAAAATCAAAAAGCAAACTAGACTCTACAAAAATCCCCCCCTCACCAAGGTGTGGGTTTGTCCCATCTCTATTGGGGGGGTCACCTTAAAAATGCTTTTTGTAGAATTAGTGCCATGAACAGGAATGTGCCTCAAAAGAGAGACTAACCTGTATTTTGCTTAAAGCTGAAATCCAAAGTCAGTGACATGGCTTGACTGGTTACCTGAGCCTTTCAAAATCTTTAATGTCTGATTTTCAAACTTTTTATATTGCTTAAATAAAAAGAAAATGTTTTTGACTCTGATCTGTACTTGTTACAAAAATCTTTAATTGATATAATTTCCACCTCAGGTTAGTGTGTTTTTAATTCTTTTGTCTCTATTTTATTTTTAAAAAAATAAAAAGACAAACAAAGAGAAAAATAATTTAAAGGTGAGATGTATTGGAGGCAAGAGTGAAGAGAAACCTTCCATTTATGAAAACAGACCTTTTGAAAGAAGGTATTGTCATCTGCAGATGTCCCATCATCTAAATTGTTTCTCCAGACTAATTAATAAAACCTGGATGCCACTATTTCTCCATTAACACTATCCCTTTGGAAAAAACATGTTAGCAGCACAATTTTTCCAATTGCTGCCATTAAAAAAAAGCTAAGATAATAGCAAAAAGAACACTCCATTCAGCTATCATTCTCCAAGATATGAATGCTTTAAGGCCTGGTCACACATAATCAGTAGAGTTCCTCCTTATTTTGGTAAGGTGGTGGGTGTCTAACACACTCACACGCGCTGGCCGTGTCCTGCCAGCGTTCCAGAAAGGATAATGATTTCCCTATCTCAGTTCCCTCACAGTTTGGATTAGATACAGTTTTTTTGTTGCTGTGGTAAACTCTTTCTGTATCGCATGGCTGTGTGCTGTTTAACAGCTGTTCCTGTCCTCTGCAGGGATGGATGCTTTAAGCTGGGCTGTTTGCAGGAGTGCTTTAAGTGATTTTTAATGAAAAGCACAGAGGTGGTAAGCCACTGTGAAAAATGACAATATTTTCTTAGACATTTCCTTCTTTGAAGGTCAGTGAAGATGCCCCTTTGTCCATAGCCTTTGAACAGCTTGTCTGTCCCATTTGTGGTTGCCCTCCACCCAAGGACAGTGTGGTGCCTTGCTGCGAAGTGACAGCATGGCCACTGTCCCCAGTGTGTCCCCAGTGTGTCCCCAGTGTGCCCCCAGTGTGCCCCCAGATCCGTAGCCATCATTCGTGTTTTTCCAAACCCTGATCAATAAAGACATAATAGTCCCAGACAGGACAAAGTGAAGCCAGAGCTGGTGTCACAGAAATGATGTGCCTGGTGGCAGTCTCGGTGCCCAGTGACTCCACCACTGCACAGCCTGGGATTTTCAGGCATTGCTATCAAGTTCCAAGGCAGCAGTTCCAGGCTGGAAGTCTGTTGGTTTTGAAAATAACCTTCTTATCATCAATCATGGAGAAGTTTGGGTTGGAAAGGACCTTAAAGGCCAACTAGTTCCAACCTCCCTGCCATGGGGGCACCTTCCACCAGACGAGTTTGCTGGAAGCTCCATCTTCCCTGGTTTTGGACACTTCCAGGGATGGGACATCCACACTTCTCTGGGCAACCTGTGCCAGGGCCTCACCACCCTCACAATACAGACAGATGTAAGTTAAGGCATTATATCTGTTTATAATAATGTGCAGCTAATATTTATAGAAGTGCCCAGCACTACTTAATAGTTTGTTGCTTGCATAGCAAGCTTATGTAAAATCTATGGCTGCTGTAGGGCAAAGGTATAAAACTTTCATGAGTAATATAAAATATACAAAATGTTGTTGTTAATATTTAATACAATTTGCAGCAGTCAATGAGCACAATCAATGTTTATTAATTAAGTTGTTCTGTTGCAATAGCGATTTCTTTTTTTTTTTTTT
>VWZT01000384.1:1152178-1250187 GCA_013397055.1 Pachycephala philippinensis
AAAAAAAAAAAATTGGCATGTTTAACAATAGTGTTGGCAATGTCTTACATTACTCGTTTGCTTTTTCTTCAGTTAGTAAACACAACTCTTTTAGTGACACCTTCTATTTAAACTACACTACGTGATAAGAGAACTGGGTTTTGGCCAGGGTATTTAATAAGATGTGTTGCAATTTGGGCTGTTTGAAGCAGCCATATTGACGCACTGCAGATAATCCAGCATTTGAGGGGTGGTTTTCTTTGTTTTAACCTGACAATATCTATGGGGCGTGCAGACAGCAGCAGGCAGGGTAGAAGTGGAATTTATTCACCTGGGACCCACAAGGTCAGGTCTAACTGCACCTGCTCAATCAGGCCATGTACTGAATTGCCCCAAAATGCAGCATTTTGGCCCCAGCCACAGAGTTCCCATGTTGGTGATGTTCCCCTTGGAGCTTATAACACCTTAGAGTGTTTTCTCTGAAATCACAAGAGGGAGGGAATGCCCCAACCTAAAGTTCTTGCAGGGCTGAACTGGTTAGCAGCAGGATTTTAAGTAATCCCACCACAGATCAGATTGTTCTGATTCACCAAGGTTGTGTGCAAACCATTTGCCTTTGTAGTACTAAAGGGGCTGGTTATGATGGAGAACCTACAAGGGCCAGAGCCTGTTTCAGCAGCAGGTGTAGCGTTCAAGTGAATCCAGGAAGTTATTTCTGTCACCTGAAGTACATGGTTAATCTTCACTGTGGTTTTTACCTGTCCTCTCCATTTTTCTCCATGTTATTTCTTTCTTAAATAAAACTAAACAGTTTTAAGATGACTTCACACTATAAAATAGCTTGATATATCTTTCAAAAAATGCTTTTGTGATAGTGCTTAATGCCACATCCAAAATTGTGTGTTGTCTGCAAAGTCCATCCGTTCATTTTCATCTGTGTGCTGCACTGGTTGAGAACTGTCCAAGCACATTGTCTTTCTGGTTTTTTCCCCTAGACAATATAGAACTCTCCAGGTATATTAGAATTGGAGCACTTCATGGTCGGGGTTTTGGCATTGGGATTTTTTCTCTTCTTCAGAAATACAAAATAGATTCAGAAATACTTTTTACAAAATAGAGCAGAGCCATGCAAGAAGGGGTTCTGCAGCAGCCACAAAGTGGTTAAATCATTAATTTATTTGTCTAATGCCTAAAATAAACATAAAAGCCATGATACTTTATTTAATTTGTCCTCTGGGCTAAAAATGTCTTGAGGTTAGCAGTGATCTTAGTTGTAATAAGTTTTATATATGTGTATCTCTGTATAACTGTGCCACATTATTTTGAACTATACTGCTAGGAGTTTATTGAAATATATCAACCTTATTGCTAATATTTCACAGACGGTTCTTCATTTCAGCAATATAGAATTCAATTTAGCAGAAATGTGATATTCCTCCTGAAATTTTAAATTCCCAGCAGATGTATAATTCAATTAAGTCCAGAAGATTAAAAAAATTGAAGTCATTCTCTATACATACACTCTTTCTGCTCAGTTCCAAAATAATGAAAAACTACAGCTGTTCAGTTTTGGTTCATCTATCGCTTTGTACAATTTTTATGGGTTTTATGTGTAATCACATTTGCAGAGAGAATTTTTATACAGCCTGCTCCATTTTGCACAGTTATTATCTTTCCACATTAAAAACAGATTGTAAAAACTGATACACAAGCCTTGGGCCCACTCCTTAAGGCAAGTAAAGCATGGTCATTAATCATGGGGGGTGCAGGGGAAAAGGGAGCTTGTAAAACTTAATTGTTCTGTTTCCTTGTGCTGCGAGATGGCCTTTGTCTCCTCTTCTTCCTTCCATCCACAGGCTTTTTTATTTTCTTTTTTTTTTTTTTTTAAACTCTTTCCAGCCTCTGTGTGGAACTAAAGGGGTCATTTATTTGTGTGTAACTGACTTCAGCAGAAATTGGACACAGGCATTACCTAAAACCGTAATTCTCCTCCAAAGGTGAAGAGGTCCCTGCGTGTAAGCGCCTGCATGCTGAGAGTCTTACCAAACCCTTCTTAAGTTCTTGGCTCGTGTTCCTAGGCTGGCGCTGGGGGTCAGGTTTCCATGTCAAATGTCACAAACAGTGTCTGTGATCTGTGCAGAATAATTTAATTTCCTGTGCCTCAATTTGTCCATTTTTCAAATGCAGCTGCAACACAGACCTGTTTCAGAGGATGCTACTGGCACCTAAGCAACAGCTCTGCTTGTTGAACTGGGATGCCTAAAATCTTGCTGCTTTATAGGGATATAAGTGAGGTAAACTTATAATATATTCATAAAGCTTTGACTTCAGAATTTGCCCATCTCTTCTTCTAATCACATCCATCTATTATGACCTCTCTCTGAATTCCTGGTCCAGAAAGGAATTAAAATCTGTTTCATCTTGGTATTTCAAACACAAAATACATTACATATTTTTAGTCAAAGCTCTAAGCGTCGGGTGTCATAAGGGCATTTTATAAAAAGTTCACCCTGTGATTCTTTCCATCAAGACAGCATTTGCCACGTTCCCTGAACAGTCACTCAAAGGTAAATAGCTTAAGCATTAGTGATCACCGCTGCATCTAATCAACTACCTGATTGCCTATACAAATCCTACACTGCTCAGTATTGACCTCAGCAAGCAAAACATTGATTCTCTGACCTGTCACTAGATTGTTTTCCAGAAACTATAAGAGACTTACCCATGCTCGTTGAAGGTGCTTCTTATCTGTAAGGTGTCTTGCGTTTAGTAGATAAAATAGTATCCAGCAGGACACCTTTTTCTCTTCTCCTTCCTTGCAAAACTGGAATGTACAGCTGCTGAAATTGGAGAAGCAGATGATTTCACTTTGATTTTGTTTTAGCTAAAAGATCTGGCTTTGGGATGAATAAATCAGCTGAGGAAAAATAACTGGCAAAAATTCAGTGTTGGCAGGAGAGCAGTATTGGACAGAACAGTGAACAATCACGCTAGGTGAAATATGATGTATGTACTTGCCATTGCATGAGCAATAACACAGCTGTCCTGTCCATGGTTACTGCTTCAGCAGCCATGAAAAGATTTTCAGATCAGAATCTATATTAATCTGTGTTACAAATTGATATCCAGACCGGCTTAATAATTGTGAAAGAATAAAAACTTACTTACTGTTGACCTGTGAATTTTTTGTCTTGTGTATGGGGCAGAATGTTAAGATCTCTTTCATCATTTGGATACTGTGCATCCTTCTAACTACTCCTCTAAATCTATATTTTATTCTGTGAGATTTGCAGAGAGGGTTTTTTTGCAGCTTTGTAGAAATTCAGCTCCCATGTATCTTAGTTTTCCAATGGAAAAAAAATGCCCCTGCCGTCACGTAACTTTTCACCTCCTTCTGAATCTTGTCCTGTATATAACATGAGAATCTTTGAGCTGCAGTCGATTAATTACTTCTTCCCTTCCCCTTGCAGTCTGCCTGCATCGTAGATGCCTCCCAACGTCTGCTAAGCTGCCAAACCTAAACACTTCTGATGCTGTTAGTCCTCTTTTATAGGATAGCAGCTTGCCCTTGGACTGTAGGGTTTGACTTCATGCATATGAAATAAAGCTCCAGGGGACACAGACCATAAGGAAAGTCAGTGTTTACTGGGATCTAACCTTTATGTCTACCTATGACACTGGTAATATGCAAGTCAGACATTTGCCACTAAATATGTCTAGTTATGTGAATTCTGCATTCCTGTCACTCTGGACACAGAGAACATATTTTTCTTCCCTTTTTGTAGCAGCTTTTCCTGTATTTGAAAGATACAGAAGCAGGTCTGTAGCTTTTGCAGACATTGAAGCCCCCCTTACCCATCTACTCTCCAGATCATCACAGCACCCCCAGATCTTCCCTTTTTTGCTACCTGTAGGTCACAGCATTTGGAACTTGGACCATTTCTCTTGTCGTCTTCTGGGCTCTCTCTAATTGTCTCATAAATTTGTGGTAACTTGATGCCTGAAACTTCACCAGTTCTGGGTAGACAGTGTTGTGCTAAAAAAAGTTACTTTTGTGGAACAAAAAATCCCATTTCCCACTGGGCTTTGTAAATATGGTGACTGTGTTTCTGTTTCCTGTGATCCAGGTGGTCTTCCCACCTTCCCCTTCACACCTCTGAACATGTCTTTAAAGACAAAACAGAATCTTCACACCAAGTCCACACTGACGTGGTGTATTAGGACTTGCCTGCAGAAAGAGCTCTTTTAGCCTGGCTACTCTGAGCTGTAATGAAAACAAATAAATATTGTCCACTTGGATGATAGTTTATCTTCCATGTTTTCTCATTGAATTTGTTGTATTGCAAAACTTTGTGTCATGTGCTTGTAGCCTATGTTTTGGAAACTGCCCCGCTGATGCAGGAAAGGCTCAAGGAAAGCATCCAGAATGGAATATGTTGAAAGATCCCATCCATCTGGCTGACTGATGAGACAATAAAAGAAGAGTGGTTTGGTTTTTTGCTGTTACCCAATCTGAGCTCGGACATTATCTGCATATCCAAACACATTGACTTTCTCCCAAGAAATCTCCATGTGAGGATTTTTTCACAGTTCTCTCATTGCACTGAAAATTGTCCAGTAGATGGGATGGCAGTACTGAGATACTGCATCTGGAGATGATAAGATCCTTGACTGAGTAAATAATACTTGTCAGTAAATACTTCTTTGTGCAAAATCTGTATTTTTTTAATAATTTAGTTTCTTTCTCTTAGATTATGACATGAAGCAGCCACTTGAATTTGCCATTTAACTTGATTGGACTATAGGATACGTGACTGGAGCTAGGAAGGAAACAGAGCTGGGTTTCTTACCCCCCATTCAGTCTTGCTGTTTTTATTGCTGTGAACATATTTCAGTGCTGGCGTTTATTCTGGGTTTCCAGGGCTAATGCTCCACAGCAACCTCTGTATAAATTACAATCCTTCAGTGCCCTTGTGTAATTTACTTTGTGAAAATTTGTGAAAACTTTTGAAAAGCTTGAGAACTCCCCTCTTATCAGGTGCAGGCAAGGGTCCCACATAGCTGCAAGTCCCACGTTGCTTGAGCTGCAAGTGAGCAAGATCCTGGGTTGAGCTTTGAAGTATTTTTTTGCAACCTACCTATGGCTGAACATGACTCTGTGGCTCTGAGAACAATGGGCTTCTTCAGACAGTTTCAAGAACATAATGTCAGTTTGGTAACTGAGATCACCCCAATTTGTAAGAAAATTTCTCCTTTGTTTTGAATGCTAAATCTTTTATCTGTAGCAACTGGAGAGAATAAGACAGGCCAAAGTGCTGCTACAGGCCTGCTCCTTCCTTCTTGTTTTTTTACTGCTGGGCGCACATCAGGCTTTCAATTACTTTCTTGTTTACATCAAGAGAGGAAAACAATGCTGATTGTACCCACAGGTGGTCAGCCTTTAGGTAATCAAAGGAAAGCAATTAATTCCTTCCATGCACAGCAATGCACTTCCTCCTAATGGAAAAGAAACACTGTCACTTCCTATAACACACCCGAAGAAGGACCCATGGATGCAGGACTTTCTCAGTTGCCATGTTGCTCTTATTTTCCCCCTCAAGAGAGGAGAGGAAAGGAGTTGGAGTGAGGCAGGGAGGAACAAAAAATTGATATTTTAACTCCCAGATGTGGCCTTTAGTGGGAAACATTTAAAAACACGAAAATCCCTGGGTAAAAAACACTGGAGCAATCCAAACCCAGTAAACTCTAAGGAATGAGTATTTTGAAGGACACTCATGGTCTACTGCAATCCCAGACTCTTAAACAAGGAGTAAGTAGACGTTGGAAAATGTTGAACTCCTGCAAGCAGCATCCATTCTGCAGCAAGCCAGGGTCCAGGTCCCTCATGACTCAGATCCAGGGTCACAGCCATGGGTGCACCCTGGGATGCTCTCACTCTGAAAACTAGCTGCTGTCTCTCCTCCAGCATCCAAGAAAAATACCTTCTTCTTCCCAAGTGATGGCAAAGCCAAAAACGTGCTGAGAAAAGCAGGCATTGTCTGGATGAGGACTGCAATCCATCCATTCCAGCACAGGTAACGAGGCTGTTAGGAG
The DNA here is from genome assembly GCA_013397055.1 of Pachycephala philippinensis. NCBI lineage: Eukaryota > Metazoa > Chordata > Aves > Passeriformes > Pachycephala > Pachycephala philippinensis. Next base: position 1,158,251 of record VWZT01000384.1, read on the forward strand.
ATTCTCACCAAAACATTACGGTATGGGTCCTCAGAACAAACTGGGAAGAAGGTCTTTCAAATGCTTGAAGGCATACAGGGATGTTAAGTTGCTAAGTTGGTTTGGGGGTTGTTTTTTTTCCCTCTCAGTTAAAGGGAATCTTAGAAACTTATTTGTAAAGCAAACACACACAAAAAAAAGCATCCTCCTAATTGCTACCATGGGACTTGCAATAAAAGTGAAGGAGCTGATAATCCTGTATCCTGTCTTTCCAAAACATACATTTAAAAATTTTATGACTTTGACCTGGGTAAGCATGAAATCTTATTCAACCCCAGCCTGAAACTCTTGTGGTTTCTGTCTTGCAGCGTGGGTGAGCTGACAGCTCAAATTTAGGTATACTTCATGTCTTGTTTTTATCATCTTTAAATTAAAATGCCTTGTATTCTAGTATTTACAAACTGATGCCTTATAAACTGAAAGGGAGCAAAAACCCTCTCTAGTTCATTCCTATTTAGTCTATTTATATGTTTAAGCAGCCAGAGAGAGGTCATAAGCGATTCCAGTCTAAGTATGTCTTAACTAAAAGCAAATTTGGAGAAAACTCAGCAATGTAGAGGGTAGTGTTTTTGTTGAATTTCGGGTGGATTTTTTTTCTTATTACATTATATTACATTATATAATTTTTATAATATATTAATTATATTATAAGGCAGGACCAGTGACAGGAGGAAGAGAGCACGAGGGACATGAATTTAATGTTATCCCCAGTTTAGCAGACAATTACGTAATGCATTTTTTTCTTTTTACTTTATTTAGAAATTATTAGTTTTAAAATAAAATATGTCAAGAACTATTATGAAAAAAGAAAAAGGCAACAAACACAGTTCTGTGTATTTATCAGACCTGCCTTTCCTGTGCTGTGCTAAGTTCAGCCCTAAAAGGCTTCTTATGCAAATAAATAAACTTGAATAAAATGAGCTTGAGAATTCAAAGAATATTGGAAGCTTGTGTAGATCTCTGTCACATTTATCTTTTTCACATACATCAGAATGAAGTTTACCTCTTTTTCTTGATCTCTCAACCTTTAATCTCTATTGTTGGACAACTCAAGCTCTTCTACCACCCAAAACGTTTTGTGATAACCACAAGGCACTCAACAGCCTACTCATCCTGTGGCTACTCAAAACAACCTCAAGAAAATACGACTTTTTTTTCCCATACAGCTGTTAGAGATGCCTCCAGACCTTTTCTGCCTTTAGTTTTGTATAAAGGGTGTAATCATTCTTGTGCTTCAAGTGCCCATAGAAGTGACCAAAGCCTTGAGGTCGTTTTTTTTCCTTGGGGGGAAGGACTGCTGTGTTTTGTGCACATCAGCTTGGCTGCTGCTATCTAACGTGTACATTGTAAATGTGAAGTGTCATGACTCCTTCAAGTGGCTCGAGTGCTGGGAAACTGCCTTGAAAGCTGTCAAACCAGCCAAAGTGTGGCTCCTCAGACATGATCTGTCACTAAAAAATCCTTTCAGCCAGAAGTTGCCTCAAATAGCAAACTCACTACTGGGGCTATCTGACCAATTTCTATTCATAGAGTGGGAGAAAAAGGAATGTACAACACTGGGAAAATTACTTGCTGGTAATTTTTTGTTGTTATCCTGTTCTTTTTCCAGACTGCTTTCCTTCTTTCTCGCTTGTCTGGGATGTTGCTTGACAGATGTTTCCTTCTTATCTCACTCTTTCTTTATTGCTCTGCCAGTAGTATCTGATTGATAGAAAGTGGGCAGGCTGGTACTTACAATGCCATCCCTGGCTGATAACTCTTTTGCCAACTTTTTTAAGAGAGCTGGAGTCATTGCTCTGTTTTGACTGAAAACTGCTAATAGAACAGGAAAAAGAAAGGATGAATTGCCCTGTGGTAATTATTATTCTTATTTTGCATGGAATTTTAATAAAGCCTGAATAAATTTGAGCAAATCCTTGAGTTTTAAGGATCTTTGTGATCCATTTTACTTTAAACATTCAGCCAGGCTTGGACCTGGATTGAGCTCAATGATGTAAAACGATTTAGGGCAGAAGTTTAAGATCTTCAATCATCTCTGTATAAATAAGCCAGACTGACTTAATTGCAGGTTGTGTTGGAAGTCTCACCCTTTTGCCTGGCTCCTTCAGTCCATTCATGAGAGTGCTTATCCTGGTGCTGAATATCTCTTGATCCTGGTCTTGGTTCAGTAGAACTTCATGCAAACCACCACCACGGTTTGTGAAGCAGGACGATTAGTGGGGATGTGGAGGGGATCTAGGCACAGGAGAAGAAAGTTTATTGCATTCATTGCGGTTTAGTAGCCATTTTTTGTCTTGATGGTTCTTTAACCTCTCTGGAACCTATAAAACCACTAATGTGAGGAAATTTTGCTGAGTAGGAAATGGAGACCAGTCCAAATCGCTACAATGCCCAACACATTAGGAGTGATCTCTGTGAGGATTTTTGTCACGGTATTTCTCTTTTATCACTTTATTTACTATATGTCATTGTCAATACACCCCATTCATCTGTGATTAACAGGATAATTTCATTCTTGACTTAACTGGGACTCTGCATAGTCAGAAAAACGTGGTGGTTGTATTACTTTATGCGATAAGAGTTGTGTCATGTAAGCAATTGGGGAAACATCCTGCCTGTGTGTGTTTATTACAGTGCAGTACTTTGTGAAGTCCATTTGAATTGAGCAAGGCTTTTGAACTATTGATTTAGCTGGCACTTGGTGCATTGAGAATAATAAACATTTGTAGTATGTAGGCAGCAGTCTATAAGAGGTAGGAGTCTGTCTGCTGGCATATGTAATGCAATAACCCATGTCAGCTGCACTGATGGGAAGCAATAATGAATGTGGCAAAGCATAAATTTAAAAACAGACAAGCAAATAAACAAAAAGAACTAAAAAAAAATATAAAAAGAGAGTTTAACTTCAAACTGTGTAAGCAAGATCATTTAGGGCATTTTGTCTGGCTTTAGGTGCACAAGAAATCCCATAATGTGTTTTGCAACGATGTATACTTCACCAAAATAATTTACACTGTTCAAATTGACTTAGAAATCGATCTAATAGGAGGACAGAATATGTATTTGTATCAGCACGATAAATGTTTGTATGGGCTAAGCTTCTCTTTCTGAGAGATTTACCTGGAAATAATGAAGTATAAAACACATTGTCTGGAAATTTTCCGTGTCTGGAAATTTTCCAGCCAGGTAAAGTATTTGTAGATTATTTATTAAGTTTGTAGCAGGATGATACAGCTGCACATCTTAAATCTCTGTCTCTACTAATGTACCTGAATGGACCTTTCTCCTCTCTCAGTGAATGGAGGAGAGCGTAGCACCCACTAAGATGAAGCAGAAATAAGAGACAGTAATGCAAGGCTTATGTGGGAACAGGTCAAAATTCCTGCAGGTTAATCAGGATCATCTTTTATCTCTGAGAATGCTGATGACTAATGAATGCAGATCAGATCCTCAGCTCCAAATTCACTTAGCTGTATTTTTAAAATTTTTTTTTTCTATTCTGTTTTACCCAAAATGCCTGCCTGAAATGACATCCATTAAAAGTGTAGGCGCTCACTTTGTGGAGGACAATGGGCCACATCACGTTGTCACTTTGGAGGCAGAACTCCCACAGACTTTCAGCAAGTGCTGCTGGGAAGCAGATGGTGTGTCTTGGCCCAGCCAAGGCGTGCGAGGCTGAACCAAGGCATGAGCCTCCTGTTCGGCAAATCCTTTTGAAATTGGGGTAAATTCTTGCAGCTTTCTGTGATCAGGCCTGGATTTCAAATACTGGGATTTTTTTCCTCTTTTTTTCTTTTATTCTATAGCATCAGCAAAGATTTTTAGCGTCCTGCTGATCCACTGTGATCAAAAAATGGTGCTGGGGTCTTGCTGCTGGTGGGAGGTTTCACACGGAAGCTCTGTGCACAGGCTGGATCCTCTGCTTACATCCGCAGCAAGTGGAGGGAATAAAGAGGCCTGTTCGCCTGGTGTACAATTTTATGCACTTAAATGTAATGGTTTATGACAGAATTCAAAGCGACCAACTTTATATTCATAGAGAAGCTCAGAATTAAAATTGGTGGGTTTTTTTTCCTTTCAGATTTTTTTTTCTCTTCACAAAAGCCCAGAGGCAGCAGCAAGATTAACAAATCATGAGCTCTTAAGTGCACAAGCATTTTTTATTTTTTTCCCCTTCATTTGCGGTTGCCAAGTGCCTAAAGTTAACCACGTGCTTAAGAGCTTTGTTGGATCAGAGGTGAAATCTTGTAGCACAAGCAAAGAGAAATTAAGCATGTGCATGGAATTTTGGTAGCCACTATTTTATAGGGCTCAGGGGTCCCTGGGCAAAATTGCTGGGCTGTATTGGGTGTGCAGAGTTCACCCTTAAGCTGTAGTAACTGCTTTAAAATTTTTTTATTTGATGATATACTCGTCATAGTTAGCCCAAAGCCTTGATCATAGGCTGACTGGTTGTCAGCTTGATCCAAAGCTTGTCAGCTGTCAGTCATGGAAGAGTTTTGGGTTTTCCTGTGGTATTTGAGATCTGGCTTTGGTTTGTTTTGGCCCTTCTTCTCATATTTGGGGTGGTTTTATCACCTTCCTTCAGAGCAAACTACTCTGCATCCTTTGATGTTGCAACGAAGGGTTTGCATCTAAATGACTGACCACAGGAAAAACCTGGTGTGTGGTTATTCCTGACATGTTGTGGTAGCCAGGGTTTTTTAAATTATTTTTTTAATTCTTAATTTAAAAAATTTTTTAATCCTCTTGTCTTTCATATTATTTGCTTTCCCTTTTCCTTTCTTTTCTTTTTTTCTCTCTCTCCCATTCCCTGAAGATGCAGGGATTATATAGTTGAATTGTCTGTCAGCCCCTATTTTTCCATCTCTTGTCTCTATGGCTTTTTACGCCAGTTAATACAGTTTAACCAAATTAGACAGGCACAGAGGTCTCAGATATATTTAATTTCTGCCACTTCCATGAAAATAGCAGGCATTGCAGAGGAGAAAATGTGGCCTCTACAAGGTAAAGTCAGGATATCAACCTGTATTAGGTATTCAAAAATTTGTGTGGGAGGGCAACTTTGACACATAAATCAAAGGGTAACGAGGCCCCTTTGGTTCTACCACTCACCAAACCCCTTGTCTTTCTCCCACCTTTGTGTTTAGCTGGATCATAGGAGCAGATATGGCACAATTCCCTGTCTGAGCACTCTGTGGGGTCCAAGCACGGGAGGATGAACAATTCCCTAGTCCTGCTGGGGTCTGGTACAAGCCAGGATATGATTACTATTCAGTATATATTTTTCAGGTAGTCAACAATAACAAAAAAATTGAACAAGAAGTCTTAGGGTGGTTGAAAGAGACTTCAGGGCCTTGGAACAAATGGGTAAGGAGCTAGGAGCACAAGTAGTGTTCTCCCATATCCTTCCAACCCCAGGGAATGATGCAGGAAGAAACAGGAAGAGCCAGCAGATCAATACCTGGCTCTGAGCCTGGTATTTCTGGCAGAATTTGGGGGTTTTGATCATGGATCTGTTTGCATTACACAAGGCCTGCTGGAAACAGTACGGTTACACCTGTCTCACAGAGGGGAAAGGAACTTTGCACAGGAGTTAGCAAGGGTTCACTAACAGAAGTTTAAACTAGATTTGAGGAGGAAAGGGGATAAAACCAGGCTCACAAGAGATAAGCTGGGGCTGGCACACCAAAGCTTGAGGGACAGCGTGTTAGTGAGGTCCTTTGTTCTGCCTTCTCAGGGGATGGAAATCCATGTGGTAGCAAAACCACAACTGATGTATCAGAAACCATGGAAGTGCCTGAGAATGGTCACAGAGGAGTTGAGGCTTCTCTCCACAAAGATCAGTAGCCCAAAGGAACAGCATCTACACCAACGCCTGCAGCATGGGCAGCACACAGCAGGAGCTGGAAACCAGGGAGCAGCAGGAAAAGTGTGACATAATTGCAATCACAGAAATGTGGTGGGATGACACTCACAACTGCAGTGCTGAAATGCATGGCAATAAAGGGTTCAGAAGAGACAGGCAAGGAGAGGTGATGGGGTACCTTAGGGAGTGTTTTGGTTGTCTGGAGCTTGGCAATGACAGGCTTGAGTGTTTATGGATAAGAATCAAGGGAAAGGTCAATAAGGCAGACGTCCTGGTGGGTTTCTGTTCTACACCACCCAACCAGGATGAAGAGAGAGACAAAGCATTTAATAAGGAGCTGGGGAAAGCCTCACAATTACTAGCCCATGTTCTCATGGGGGACTGCAGCTTACCCAGGTGTACACCAGAAATAAAGTACAGCAGAGAGGAAGCAGTCCAGGAGATCCCTGGAGCGTGTGGGAGAACTTCCTGACATAGCTGGTGAGGAAGCCAGCCAGGAAAGGTGCCCCTCTGGATGTGCTCCTTGTGAACAGAGGAAGATTTGTGTGTGGTTTGATAGTCTGAGGCTGCCTTGGGCACAGTGATCACAGAATTATAGTTTTAGATTCTTGGAGTAAGGAGAGGGGTCAGCAGAACAGCTCTGGAGGGCAGGCTTTGGCCTGTTTAGGACACTGGTTGAGAGAGTCCTTTGGGAAGCAGTCCTGAGGGGCAAAGTTGACCAGGAAGGATGGACATTCTTCAACAAGGAAATCCTAAATGCACAGGAACAGGACGTCCCTATATGTCAAAAGATGAGCTGGTGGAGAAGACTGGCCTGGCTGAACAGAGAGCTTTAGCTGCAGCTCAGAGATAAAAAAGGAGAGTTTCTGACCTTTGGAAGAAGAACAAGCAATGCAAGAGGACTAAAAGGTTGTTGTGAGGTTACACAGGGAGAAAATCAGAAGGGCCAAAACCCAGTTAGAAATTTACCTGGCTACTGCCATTATGGACAATAAAAATGTTTCTATAAATACATCAGCAACAACAAAAAGGGCTGAGGAGAATCTCCAATCTTTACTGGATGCAGGGGAAAATACAATGATGAAGGATGAGGAAAAGACTGAGGTGTTTAATGCCTTCTTCCCCTCAGTCTTTAAAAGTAAGATCATCACCCTCTACTCAGCACCGGTGAGGCCTCACCTCAAATTCTGGGTTCAGTTTTGGGGCCCTCACTGAAAGAAAGACATTGAGGGGCTGGAGCATGTCCAGAGAAAGGCAACAGAGCTGGGGAAGGGGCTGGAGCACAAGTCCTATGAGGAGCAGCTGAGGGAGCTCTGGGAGCTCAGCCTGGAGAAAAAGAGGCTCAAGGAGTGACCTTATCACTGTCTCTCAGTCTCTGACAGGAGGTGTAGCCATGTGAGGGTTGGTTTCTTCTCCCAAGTAACAAGTAATTTGACAAGAGAAAATGGTCTTAACTTGTACCAGGGGAGGTTTAGCTTCAATCTTAGGAAAAATTTCTTCACTGAAAGGGTTGTGAAGAACTGGAACAGGCTGCCCAGGGCAGTGGTGGAGTCACCATCCTTGGAGGGATTTAAAACACATGTGACACTTGGGGACATGGATTAGTGGTGGGCTTGGCAGTGCTGGGTTAATGGCTGGACTTAATAATCTTAACATTCTGTTCCAACATCAGCAATTCTGTGATATAAAATGAGTGTGAGCTGGAGCAGTGCTACCTTAAACACAAAATGCAGTTGGAAAACTAAATTCAGAGTCACTTATTATTTCTGGATAGACTTCGGAGATGGGGAGGGCAAGGAAATGCCCCCACTTAAATGGTCTGTGAGCTTAAAGTGGTTGAGCACGGGAGAGGGTCAGACAGGCTGGTGCTGCCTGTGTGTGTCTGTGTGTGTTTGCAGTGCCAATTAATTACATCTCTTTGTAGCGTGGTAGCGATTTCATCCAGGGGAAATGAAAGAACATGCAGTTAAATAACCCTCTGTGTGTATATGTAATTTCTGGAGCTTCCTGTGAATGCTAATATTGTGATTGGAAAAGTTATTTCTCAGCTCCTGCAAGCACCCGGCAGAGTGGAAGTTTTGTGAAGTTCTCAGTGATTTTTTCCTAGTGAAAACACAGGAGGCTGGTGAAGGCATGATCTCCTTTGTTTATGTCTTCAATTCCTAATCATTGGATAAATTTTTTTGTTTGTTTTCAGGGAAATAATAGTGAAAAGCAAGATCTACAGACTGTTAAAAAAATAAGAAGTGTAAAGGTATTAATTCTTCATGTACGTAAACTCAACTCGAGAAACAAACCTAAGCCAAGGAAATATTTCAGTCTGAAATCTATGGCTTTGCTTTTTCTGTTGTTGTTCTTTACTTCTGGCTGCCATTGTGTGGGATGGTGCCTGTTTGGAGGTGTTAATCTATACATAATGAAATTCCAGAGAACACATGTACTATATCTGTAGTGCTCCAAATGTTCTTTGAGATCCCTGTGAATGCATCTCACATAATAACCAAAGAAAACAGTGGAAAGCTTGTGATTAGAAACCTAACAAGTAGAGCTTATTTAGTGATAGCTAAAAAAGCTACAATTCACATGTGCTGGCTTGCTTTATACAGCTCAACAAGACAGATCTGGGCTTTTGTTGGTGTAGAAAACACTTTAAAACAGAGTACAGGAATTTATGATTTCCATGACTCACTTTGAAAATTGATCTTTTCCCATTGTTTTTCTTTTTTCTGCTGAAAGTTCTTTCTTGAAGGAACAAGCTCTGTTATACTTACTAGTTTAATCTTTTTCTCCACCCCAACTCAGTGATGTGGGAACCTTTCAGATAAACAGCACTGGAAGATTAAAACCATTAACAGTATAGCTAATACCTGTGCTGAGTCCTTATCAGAGAGTCATACATAAAATTACTGACTGTTCCTTATGTACCAGCTTCATGCTTGGCCTTGTTTTCTGGGACATTGTGGGTTTGTCACTTGCTGAATAAGAGGGAGGGTGCAGTCTATGTCAAAACAACTTCTATCTGAGCAGTCTGTGGCACACAGACATGAAGTAAGAAGTAATTGAAGTGCCAATTTGTTACAGCTGAATATTGCAATATATTGGTACTTTGTGCCCTAGGTTGCTATGTATATTCCAGGCTCACTGCTGACATGGTTTGGGGGGACATTGGGCTTTATGAAACAGCCCTGATGTACTAAAAAAGTTTTGTGAAATGGATAAAATACTTGTGTTTGAATTTTATTGATTCATAGTAGGGGAGGTGAAATAGGAAACTGTATTTCTGGAGGCAAGTGTATGAAGACAGATCAGAATTGCCAGAATAAAGCAAGCTGGGGAAGAGGAACATGATGGAAAAGGCGAGTAAAAAGCAAGAGGAGGTGACTGTGTACTGAGTACTGGGAGTAAACCAGACTAGAAGAGATCTAAAAATAGAAGAAAATTAAAAAGGCGCATTATTGGAAGTAAAACAAAGAAGGGCCACTGAGACTTCTGTCAGGAAAAGATGTGGAAGTATGGAGATAAACCTCAGCAGTAGTAGGGAAAAACCAAGAACAGCAGTCAACTTGCTGGGTTCTGGGGGTTTTTTTAATGCTTTTGAGTTTTTTCTCTCTTTTTTTATTAAAAAAGACGGGCAAAATCTCATGCATGTTGATAATATCAGAGTATGAGGTGAGAACTTCAATAGCTGACATGATAATGTAACTGTCACTGTCATGCATATGGGGAGATGTCTCTGGAGCTTACAAAACTGATTCTAATTTCCAGTCCTCCCTATTTAAAATGCAAGGGTTTTAGAAGCCTTATGGCCTTTGTGTTGCTGTGGGGCGTGGATTTGGTGTTAACTCAAGGCGTGTTATGTGTGAGAGTCACCACCAAGAACTTCCTGAAGCATCTGGGGTTCCCTCAGAGGTGTCTCCTGCAGTCCTGGAAAGACCTGGCCCCATTTCACTTATGAGATCTGACGAGATCATAGCCTGGGGTGGGAATGGCTTCTACAAAGAGCTCCACAGAATCGGGGAATAGGACAGATTGGGGTCGGGCTGACAAGATTTAAGTTGACACACATTTCGTGAAATGAAAAGGTCATGTTTCAATGAAAAAGGAGTGGGGGTTTTGTTTGTGGGATTTGTCTTCTGGCTCGAATTTCACTGATGGCAATCTGGTCCACAAACATAAGTGAATGCTTGGATATCAGGGCTTTATTAAGGATTTCAGGTGGTTGCAACTTATTCATCTGATATGTCCCAGTTGTTCAAATAGGCCAGTGCACTCCACACCTCCCACACCTTCTGTATATGAGGAGCTTTGCCCATGGCTTCATAAACTAATAATATCTAAGAAAGCTTTGCACCTCAGCAGGATGGCAGAGCTGCTCTGATTCCCCTCCTTCCCGAAGAATTGAGCTGGAGAAAAATGTCCCTGTCCTTTTGTCTCTACTATAAAATTTTAAACCTAAACAAGTAAAGACTTTAAATAGGGTAAAACTTCAATAAGGAAATTTTTACTTCTATTGAAACATTCCTTGTTTGGTTCTGGGTTGTTTTTTTTTTCCTATTGAAACACTTACAGCATCACCTCAAAGCTGTAGCTGTGCTCTGTGCTGTCTGTAAATGCAACAAAAAGAGTTGCTTCTGGCACAAAGAGACTATAATTTATATATAATATAAAGCAACTGTAGGGAGTTCTCACTAATATAGACTCCCCATCTGGAAATAAGCTGTTGTTGAGCTGTCTGCTGTGGACAGGAGGGTTGGGCTGGAGGTTTTCTATTCTCTGCATTTGAGACTGCTTTTAAAGGACTTCTGTGGATTGTTATTTTTCCTTCTTCTCGGTACTTTTCTCTTTGGCATTGATTTGTTTACAGCTCTGTGAGTTGCACCCAATTTCCACCTGCCATGGAGGTTCAATGACTAAAGCTGGATCTCATACATAAGGAGCCCCTAATTTCAGCTGGAAATACCCCCTAAGGTGTGTCTGTTAAGCCCTTAACCCACTGGTCCTATTTTTTCCCATGTGCAGGTGGTGTGGCCACTGCAAGCACTTGGTACCAGAAAGAGAAATCTTTAATATTCCTAAACACACATGCATTGTGGTGCTATTTTTGGAACAGATGGAAGCTATTTCCTCAAATGGTATTAGTGGCTAACATGACAATAAATTCTTACACTTGCACTGCAGTGCTCCTTCCTACAGGGGCAAATAAAGCACTTCCATTTTTGCCTTCCTTGATCACAGCAATCAGCATGTCCACAGCATCTAAAGACAAGCATTTCCCTACTCAAGTGAATATCATAGCAGCAAATCTCCACTCCACGGGCAAATGAGTTGTGCCAAGCATTTTAATGATGGAGTAGGTTAGCCAGGTTATAATTGTCTTTAATTTGCACTTGCAGAAGCTGTAACATTTACCTGAACATGATTGGCACTGGGAGAAGGGGAAAATTATGTCGCACTTTTGAAAAAAAATCAAAGAAACAACTTCAGATCTCATATTTGAAACAGAATATCCTGCTGATTGACCATGCACATTGGTAGCAGTAGGATTTTTTTGATCCATAGAGCTGAATGATCGCTGCAAGTAGTGAACATAAAAAATTATTTCCATGGTGGAAAGCATATACTTTTGCTTTTATTTTATCTTTTATTTTTTCTTTTTCAAGAGCAATTCAGAAGGCTCAGCCCTCCTCCCTGCTGAATGGCACATTGAATACCTGCTCTTTGTTCTGTTATCCTCGGAGACCTGGAAATTTTTTTAACTAAGGTTATCTGAGGTTTTGTCTAGTTTAGTTATTTTTAATAACAAAAAGAAGATGCTGTCCTTCCCTTCCCGCCCACTATTGCACCATTTTGCAGTAAAATATAATTTCCCTCTTGAGTGAGAAATGGGTGATGAACACCATAACTAGTGCAGGTCTGCGCACCAGTCCTGGCACATCTCATGAACTTGCAAACCAAGACTGTGCTTTCTCTTCTGTTGTGTCTTGCAAACTTCCCCTCTTTCTTAGCAGAAGTTCTTGCAGAAAATACCTACAGCCTTCAATTTCATCCTTACTGCTGCATTTTTTGTTATTTTTCAGCTTCTGAAGTGAATGGTTTTCGCTGTCAGTGTTTCTGTTCTGTAGGAGGGAACTGTGGGTGGTTACAGCTGTAACGTGTGCTCCATAATCTCAAAGCATTTGTTAGAAAATTTCCCGTTTGCTCTGTTTCAATTTTTAACCAGTTGAGTGGCGCACGGCGGTGCCCTGGGGTAGCCTTGCTGCTCTGGCATCACAGGCTGAGCTGCATCCCACCAACATTTGGAGCACTTGCCAATTGCAGCAGGACCCCAGGAGACCCAGAGCCTTCAAAGAGAGGATGAGATGAGGGATGGGGGTTGTATTTTAAGCCTAGTGATCGCTGTGGGTGGGAATTGAGGAGAGAGGCTCCTGAGGATTTGATTTTGTGTTTGATTTAATTTTTTCTCCCTAATCTTCTGGCCAGCCAGTCCACAACCCACATTTCTGCCGAAGCTCCTGAGGGCATATTAGAGGAGAGTGGGAGTTGTCTTTTTGGTAGCCAGCAGCAGAAGGGCCTAAGTATTGATTGGGAAATGTGTGAGAAAAGCAGAAGGCATGAACAGCAGGTGGCTTGGATGGGAAGAGGCATTTCAGATTAGGGGAGAGGAGGAAATAGACCGCTGCTTGACTTGGTTTGCATCCATCCCAAGCATTTGAGAGCATGTGGATGCTATGTCCTCATGTTAACACTCTCCACAAACCCCTTTTTAAAATTTTCTTGTTGTGATGTGGTATTTGCAGCACACGTTTCCTTGATACTGTTGTTATAGAGACATTTCTCCTCTCCTCGTGCCAGCTATTAAGAGCCATCATGTGCAATGGCATTTGAGTTTATTCTTCTCCTGGCATTAGCAGAGAACTTTCTTCTCTTTGTAAATGTTGAAATGTTTTGCAGCTTAGATACAAATATAGCAAAATCGTATCGCTTTAGTTCCAGCATCTGGTAGGATCACTTTAATATATAATTGAGTAAAAATTAGAATTTAAACAGCAATTCTGTCACTATTTTGTTACTTTAAAACCAAAAAATCCAACTTTTTTTTAGTCATGATGTGGATAAACAAATATCTTCTTTCTTTCAAACTAAAAATAGCTACAAATTCCATCTCTTTTCCTCAAATTGCTTGCAATTTATATTAGCAGTGGCTTCAAGATTTGAAGTGTGGATCTGCTTATTGAACAGTCTGTGGATTAATGGATATGGGATCATGGGCTTTGTCAGAGAGACAGACATGAAACCCTGGTTGCCTCTTGTTTACTATTATGGGAGCTCATTTTAGGTAATCTGGTAAAGAAATGATTGCAGATGAAATGTGTGTGTCTCACCTGTGCACAGACAGATTCCTGCAATGCTGGGTGTGCATCAGGTGTCAGTTCTCTACACTGCTAAAATAGAGTATTCAACCCCTCTCTTGAGAAAGTACGTGGCAGATTTGTGGTGGCTTTTAAAACTGAAACAGAGGATCTATTTATTCTCTCTACTTTTACTTCGCCTACTTTTTCTTTCTTTCTGCTTTTTTCCACTCCCTTGTCTTTTGGGGGAGCCTTTGGACCCAAAGACCTTTGAAAATCTGTCTCAGGTTTTGTCTTTTCAGGTCTTGTCTCATTTTCAGCACAGAAGTTTTGTTCAAGCCTAGTAGTAGGTACTAAAGTGTGTTCAGGAGAGGAGGCTGCGTGGAAGAAGTTTGGGAGCCCTTTTGTGAACTAATTATAAATTTAGGATCTTGGTCTAACCTTCTGAACAAAGACTACCAGGGATCTATATTCCCTTTTTCACAGTAATTCAAGCCTTCAAATTCCCTGTTTATATTAAATTGGTTGATGATTTAATATAAATCAGTTCTATGATTCTCTGCAAAGAAACATTTGTTTATACATAGAGAAAGCCTGCAGTGCTGGGGAAGGGAAATGACTCTCAGTCTCAGAGCTCCTCATTCAGTAAGTTCCTCTTTGCAAGGGTGAACTATTTTCATTAGTCCTGGTTTGTAATTTGAATTTTCATGTAAAAGTAGTAAGACTATCATTTGGGAAAATTACTGAGCCTTTTCTAATCTCCCTTTTTTTTTCTTGTGGTGACTTAAGACTGAAATCATACACGGGAGATCCGTGGCTGTGTCTGGAAATTAATGTCATTAGCCCCTGCTTCTACTGCATCTGCTTTGGGGGAGGATCTTCTTGGTAAACAATGTCTGTGCCAGAAGTCTCTGCTGTAGCTGGAAACCTGTTACATTATAAAAGGTGGACCCTGCTGCAAGGCTTTCATCTAAAGTTAATCAAAGGAGATAACGTGGGCAAAGGATGGATAAGCCACTGCAGGCTTCCCAGTTCCCAATCTAAAGTGATTTGGATTACATTGCTCTTAAGCTACACAAAGGCCTCCCCCTTTGGAAGAGATGGCCAGTAGAAAAAGAAAGCTTAACATGACTTGGTAGTTGTAGTTTGTTATCTTTTTGCATCACAACACTTATTTTGCAGTGTTGGAAAAAGACACGTTACAGAGTGAGAAAATTTTACATGCCATATCTTCATTTAAAAGCTGTGGCACGCATTAAATTTAATTACTCTCCTTCTATGGCTTAAATTGAGGGCAGCTTCAAAAATGAGGGTGGCTTCTATTAAACTTAATTACTTTTCCCTGCAGTCTGCATGGTTAGTAATCACGGGAAGATTCTAAACAAAGATACAGTAGAGAGATTCTTTTATGAGAATAGGGCTGGAAAGTAGCCTATAAAATATAGAGAGATGCCAAATACCTTTTATATCCAGCTTTAATTTATTATTGTTATAGTTATCTAGTACAATAATAATAATAATACTAATTTTTCAGCATGATTAAGAAGGTATTGCTGGGGAAGGGGTGTTAGTTGAATTTGGTCTTTCAATGTTCAAGCAATGAATTCCTCGATTTCTTCAAGTTCTTTTGCAGATTTACGGGGTGAAAAAAGGTTAATAATAGAATTTTTTTACAATGTGTTCTATTGACTATAGATGGCAGATCTGACAGTTAAAATGAAAATTGTTCCAGAAGAAACTAATTATTTGAGATGTTATAAGGATATATAATTATATTCACCTTAAAAAAAAAAAGGGAAGGGGGGGCAAGGAAGTTTTATTACAACTGTGCTTTTTAAAGAACAAGTGGAGAAATAAAAGTAGTAATTGTTCTTAATTATAGCTAACTGTAATTGCACACGACCGCAAATGCAGCACATCAGCAGTGGATTAAGAGATCCTGGCATATGTGTAGTGTGCAGAGCAACTTTGAGCAGAGGTGCAGTTTTATGAATATAGTTACGTATAATTTAGGTCTCCTACTTTGAATTCCATCCGTGTTGATTTTATTTTATTTTTATGGCTATTATGGCAAGATAATTGTCAGTTGGAAAGTGCTGCAGCAATGATTTCTCTTTTGCAAACAAGTCAAAAACCTTCAAAAGGAAAACTTGTTTTCTTTTACACCAGTGATGTGGTGTGACCAGGGGAGATTTTCCCGAATGCCTCCGTGTATCTCCTGATGCAGAGAGATGGCTAGCAGGATTTTTTTATTAAGCATCTCAATATAATCGGTACTGAGCTCCCGAGGATCCTGCAGCATGGTTGGAAATCTTTGTTAGCAATCTATCCACAAGTTTTTTTAGACTCAAACCCCTCGAAAATGTAACCTGTGAGTCTTTAGACGATGTGAAAATGCTGCTTTGAACAAAATCCAGAAATGCGAATGCCTAAAGGTAGACTCTGATTTCTTCTCTTGCGCCTGATTTACAGCCTCACTTTTTTCTTTCCACTGAGTGCACGCAGCTCCTGTTTTTGAGTGCAGCCTTGCCTGTAATACATTAAGCTGTCGTTACACAGTGAACTAAAGAGGGAGTGCAGATGCTTAAAGGAGGCTGCTGAGCTTCAAAACTACTGGCTGCATTTCCTGCTCCAAAACAGATCATTACTGCAGGAGCAGAGGTCAGTGTGCACCACGTTATGGATGAACATGTGCATGGTCCTGTGATGGTAATTTCTGCATCTCTTTAGTATGTCAGACGCTTTCAGCCTTTGTCTTGATGTGCCAGGATGCTCTCCCATGTTCCCAACCTGTTTTAAGCTGTTCCTTTTACCCAAAAATAAATAAAGCCCATCTGTCACTGAATGCCTTCTTTCCAAAACAGAGTTTTTCAAAACGTTTCAGTCTTGGGCCAGCAGCAGAGTTAATTTAGCCTAAAACTTGGTGGACCAGAAGGGATCTTTTGAACTGCTGAGATAGGGTTGGTTTTTTGCCCCGCTTGCTGGCACAAACTATAGCCTCAGTTTTAAGAAGCTGTGCCTCTAAGTTTTTTTGTCTTGGTAGTTTGGGAAAAGTGTGGATGCCTACCCCAAATCAGCAGAGAAGGCTCTCTGAAAGAACTATTTGGTTTTAAAAAAGGGGGTTTCACCAAGATGGACAGTAATGCAGAAGAAGTGAGTGGCAGATATATTCAAGAGTGAAAAGAAATTGGGTGGAATCACTCACAGCAAAAAGAAAAGGTAAAATTGATGGCTGGGTACACAGGCAAATATGTCTAGGTGTAGGTATAATAGAAATTAAACTCATTCCTGCAGGTAGCAATAAGAAATCAAAACTTGTTGTTTTACTTTGTGGAGAATCTCGTGATAACTGGCATGTTCTAAATAAATCATCCACTTCAAATGGCAGCACTGTAGCAAAAATTGTATCTATTACAGGGATGCTAATAAGCAAATGTGAACAGTATTTCTTGACAGCAGGCTGTGATTGTTTTTTAATAAATCTGTGTTAAGTAGGAAAGGAATAAAAGCTGACACCCAAATAGCAATCCGCTTTGGCTCCTGTTTTCTCACTCCAAGTATAGACAGATTAATTGACCCGGATCAGAAATTCTTGAAGGATAATTCTGGTTAGTAGAAGGCAACATGGAATCAAATGTGTATACATTTGTGTGTGTGTTCCCAGAAAAGCTAATGATACCATTGCAAATGCTGAACATGTTCCCCACTCCTCTTTGTTAATACAGTGTTGCTTATGCTCTGCAATAAACTATTATTTCTGAGCTATTTCTGTAATTACATTTAATAATCATCTCTCACAGTCCAATAGTATCAAACGTAGGAGTCTTTTCAACAAACTATGATGAATAGCTCCTTGCCGAACTGTTGTACTTGAGGAAGCTTTATGGCTCTCTTTGTAAGATTTGTCATTTTCTTAATGCAGCTTCAAAAAGCTTCTGAGCTTTGTTATGGACCGTCACTGTATTTTTCCCTTCCCCCCCTGCCTTGGAGTGTAGCTGGGTAAATGAAGCTTAATGTGCCATTTCCAAGCACTGTGACACTCCTCCGGGGCTGGTTACATTTACCATTGCTAAAGTCTAAATAAGTGAGTTTTAATGAGCAGGAATGGTTGCTAATAGCCGATTCAGGTACTTAGTAGTCCATGTTATTTAACTGTGGTAGAATTACAGAACGTAAATGGTCTGATGATTAATAGATGAACCTGCTACATATTGCAGCCTAATAGTTTTTGCCATTAAAGAACTATCTTAACATCTTTGGGTTTGGATGTGGCCGGGGAAAAAAGGGCTTGCTTGTAGATTTATATCACTGGTAACTTACACTTTAAAACACTTTATATCGTAATTTCACAACACCATCGATATATTGTTCAGTAACATTTATGAACTTGTTACAGAGCAATGGTACTTGTGTACTTCAATTTCCTGAGGTGGACAGCTCAGCAGATTTATTCTTTCTGGTTACGGTTGTCAAAAATAAACTCAACCCATCCTTTTAAGGTCACAAATAAGACAGGGAGTTAGATCTTAATCTATTTTCTTCTCCTGTCCCATTAATTTTGGTCAGTGGTAGATGGACCAATAAGAACAAAACTTGACTGTATTGTTTTCAACATTTCTGATTTGTGGGAGGACAGGTGGCAAGAGGGAAAAATAAAGATGCAAAAAATAATGGATGAACAACAAATGAGCAAGAATGAAGAAATAATAGCATCCAACATCTGATGCAGTTTGTGCTGAGATACTCCAGAAGATACTGCAGTATTTATGGAAATAGTATGAGGACTGTCTTGAACTGCAGCTAATGGGACACAGACTGCTGTCTGGCAGGCTTGTTCAGAGTCCTTTCTACAGTTTTCCTATTCCATATTTCAACCTGGCATCATTGTATTTTAGATTACGAGGAGGAGATGTCAGGACAGAAAGGAGCTAAGAAGTGAACTTACCTTGACTAACAACCAGAAAAAGGAAGTAGCTATTCCAGCAGGTGGATGAAAAGACAATATGGACAGATGTCTGAAGGAAATGTTGGCTTTACTCATGTTCCAGGTAGACAAGCTGTTTTCAGTAGTTCCTGTATCCCTCTGATAAAAGCTCTGCTGTAGAAAAGCAGGGGCTTTTCCAAAGCCATTGAATGCTTGTCCAGAGTCAGGGTTAAGGTAGTGGCAGCATTTTTCAGAGCTGGTTTCTGTTTCCATAGCTGGCAGTGTAGGCAGGGGAGTTTGCATCTGCCTATGGTACAGTGTGTGGCCATGCTCAGCATCCCTCCTACAGTGTGGAACTTCAGCTGGAGTTAACCTTGTGGGATTTCTGGGATTTGCTCCGAGTGGAAAAATACAGCAAGAGTGCACCACTCTCAAAACTGAAAGTGAGAAGAGCCTGCACTCACCCAAAGCCTAGAGATCTGTGGGATTTTCAGGGGGGTTGTTGTTTTTGGGGGTGTTTTTGTTGGTTTGGGTTTTAATTTGTTTGGTTTTGTTTGTGGGTTTTTTCCCTGGTAGTTTCCAATGCCTGTATTTTTGCACAGTGAACTGGGCAAACAAGGCCATCCCCTTCCTAACTTATGTTAGTTCTCCCAAGGTGACTATACTTAGCATCTCACTTTGTTCTAGAAGTCCTTCAGCTTCACAAAACTTCAGAGAACCCCAAATGCCTGTCTCAGCCCAGTCTGCATGGGCCAAGAAAATGAGTAACTATTTGAATACATAATAGCTGAAGCATCCAAGTTGTTTAGCTTCAGTAAAGTATTTTGAGACTGGGATGAGATGCCATTTCCAAGCTTGGCATTTCTTGGCAGAGAATCAAGAGTTACTTCTCTGAAATAAGTTTAAATAAAGCCTCCAAACTTTTTGAGTGGCTTGAAGTTTGTGTATATTAGTGAAAGCATCTGGCACCAGGGAACACCAGAGTTTTGAACTGCTGGCATTGTGAGATTTGTGAGGGAAATATGGGCAGGAAGAGTGAGATGTGAGCATTCAATAGAAAACAGTTGTTATGGTGGCTTTTTCTTTTTTAGCATTCATCACTGAAGACATCAACATTTGACCCAACCAGTGGCTCATCACAAAGACACTTGTGGAAATTATACACATAACCGGGCCTCTCACCCTACACAAGTCAGAGAAAGTCTTAAATATCAGAAGATACTTACTGAAGCCCTGTACAACATGTCAGAAACTAAGGAAATAATCTAGGCTATAGAACTCGAATAATTTCTATGTCTTTGCATATATCTCATGCAACCTTGTGAATGTGTGACTTCTTGGTGTTGCTCAGCCTGGAGAAGAGAAGGCTCCATGCCTCCAGCTACCAGTACCAGAGAAGATCTAGAAGAAAGAGGGGGGGCTATTTATTGGGGAGTGTTGTGATAGAAGGGGTAACAGATTCAAACTGAAGAGGGTAGAATTATATCAGATATTAGGAAGAAATTCTTCCCTCTGTGGGTGCTGAGGCCCTGGCACAGGTTGCCCAGAGAAGCTGTGGATGTCCCACCTCTGGAAGTGCTCAAGGCCAGGTTGGACGGGGCTTTTAGCAACCTGGGATACTAGAAGGTTCCCTGCCCATGAGATGATCTTCCAGCCCAAACCATTTTATGACTCCATAATTTTTCTGTAGAATTAGCACATGGCCCAGAATTCTCCCGCAGTTCTATATTTGTTCTACTAAGTTTGACCTGAAGTTGCTGCTGAGATTTTGGGTGTGAATCCCCTCCTTTCCTTGGCACAGTGAGAAGAGGTGGTGGTGAAGTAACACTGCACCAGTGGCACTGTAGCATGAGCTACAGGTCAGTCAAATACCAAATGTGTAAGATTTCCTACCCTGAGGGATTACAGCAGGTTCAATGAGCATATGGGGAGGAACATCTGCTCTGTTTTGGATGATCTTTCTTCTCATTTTGGAGAGAGACAGAGGGTATTTTCCTCCTACTGAGCTCCCTGAGGCAGTTGCCTGTGCATCACTTCTTCCTCTTCCTGTACTAACAGGGTGAGGGTGTTGGAGTCGGTACCATGGTGGATTCTCCCCCATGTTCTTCCTGCTGCTTGCTGTGTCCTAGGGAGCCAAATCCTGTACCCACAGCACTTTTTTAATTCCTTTCCAAGCCGTTAACTTTCAAAATGCAACACTTGCCTGAGAAAACATGGCAACAGCCACATCCACGAAGGCAGGGTCTGACCTTGGAGCAAAGCACCAGAGTGGGATCTTTCTTCATTTCTTCTCCATGCCCTGGAATTTCTCCCTAATGATCCTGGCTGAATTGCATCCCATCCATGCCCCCATTACCAGTCTCTAAAATGGACATTGCTGTGTTTCTTCCACCTATTAATTTCTATCTTTCTCTTTATTACCAGAGCAAAAGATGTATGAGAGAGAAGTTTCACCTGATGTCCTTGGTGGTTAGTTAGACAAGGGGCCAAAATCTTAGCTGAGAGTTGTAGTTAAATTGCGAGGAGTGAGAATTTGGTCTGAATTATGCTTTGACTTGCAAGTTATAACACTGCTGTCTTCAAAGATGTTGGGGTGAAGGTAAACAAAAACTTAACTTTTTATAAAATATATAAATGAGTCACAATGATGAGAGCAGGTTTTATTTGGGGTATTATTTTGTACACAGGATGTACACTGGACTTGAACAGTTTTGGAGGCAGGTGGTTATCACTGGATACATAGAGATTTCTTTCCTCATACCTAAGGAGGAATAAAAAATTCAGAAGTAGCAAATTTAGAATACTGAAAAATGCGGCTTTTAAAAATAATCGTGGGAGAAAACAACAAGCATGTTTGCTCATGTCCTTTATCTCAGTCAGCTAATCTTCCAGAATGTCACATTGCATAGAAATAGATTTTTACATATGAACTTGTTACATCACTTCCTAAAAAAAGAGTATTTAGCTTGTACTTAAATAGCACATTCAGAGACTGTTTATGCAGAATTTCTGCTGCAAATGTGTGATCTTTGTTAGGTATCTAAGCTCAGTGTGAAGCTTTAAAATGGCATTGTCTTTATTTGTTGCTTACTGTGTGAAAGATAAAATACTAACAGAAGTATCAGTTTGAAAGCTTGATAGTTTTCAATAGTTTAAGGGTTTTAAAAGGTGAAATTGGTTTTGACCATTTTGATCTCTAGTAGGCGTAGGGAACCAATTCTACCAAAAAGATATGTAAAAAGCATGTGATATGGAGAAAACAAAGATTTCTCTGAAATTTATCAAATTAATCATAGCAAAACTGGATCCAGAATTTAAACCCTATATTTTACCCAAATGTAGCCAGTTTGTGTTGCTGCACGCTAACAAATCCGAGAAATTTGTATCCGATTTAAGACCAGTGAAATATCTTGTGTCTCACAATGGTATTTCAATACACACTATTAATTCTTCCAAGTCAAGGCAGATGCAGTCCCCAATGTGATTTTAGGAAGAGCAGAGACAACAATGTGTCTTTGGAGGTGCCATTTTTCACCCGGAATGTGAAATCAATGTCCTGACCATTTGTGGTCATTAAAAATCCCACTGCACCATTCTGCAAGAGTAGAGGCATTGACTCCCAAGTCTTGGTGAAACTCCAAGAAAGTAATTATATTCCTCCTGATACAACCTTCCTTTTAAAGCTAATTTAAAGTTCCTCTTCATCTGTTCTTCCCTGCTTCGAGTGGAAAATCCTTCTTATCCCTTTGTAAACTTTGCTTTAGTTCTGCTTTATACTGACAATTAGTGGCTGTCTTTTGCCACATTGCTGATGCATGTCTAGGAGCAGAGAATGTGTCTGCAATCATGGACCCTGCAATTAAAAAAGCTTTATTGGTGGTCTGGTTGAGGGGTGCTGTTCAACAACAAATTTTGGAGCCTTCTCTACCCCAATTTTCTTGCATTGCTCAGTGGTGCAGTGTCTGTGTGTAGGCAGAGCCAGGAAAAAGTGGTCAAAAGCATCAGGTGAGTTGTTTGTTCTGGCAGGTCAGATTCGCCCGTGGGGCAAAGCAAAGAACAACTCATGGTTATGAAATATTTGGAAATATTTCAAGGTAGAACTTCCTAGTTATCAACATGCTTGCAATTTGTTACACACATCCGCACCCTTGGCATTATCCAGTTATGCCCAACGGATATTCCTGGAAAAAAAACATAACTTTTCAAGTGATCATCCAAAATACCTCATTTCTCTTCAACGTGTACTTTTTTCTGTTTACAAATATATCCCTTCCAGTAAGATCAATGCTTGTGTCAGCTGTGGGACTCTGTTTAGTGAAGGGTTGAATGTTTCACCCAAATCAGAAATATCAGCTTAACCTATTGGGGTTTTTTTTTTGCTGTAAGAAAAATGAGCACAAGTAAGGGAAGTTACTGCTTCTATATATCCCAGGGAATCAACGGGGTCATGTTCACCTGTCCTGGAGAAGACAGGACCTTTTAACCCTCCTTGTTGAAATGTTGACTGCTGGCTCTGATGCCTAAAACCAAGACCTCAGGGTTAGGACACTTCTCTTTCTAAACTGGAAAAATCCCCTGCTTTGCATCCTGGGGCTTCTCCACTTGCAGTTGAACTGCATTCTTATTAGCACAGCATACAGCTCCCTTCTCCAGCTTTGCCCTTATCCTCATCTGCCTTGTGTGCCGTAGGCGGGCTTTATCCTCTCCCCAAAGTGTGAGATGGAAAAAGGAAGAACGGTAACACGATTGCAGGAATGTGTTGCTGCCTTTTTTTGCATCTTCCCCAGCACCCTGACAGATTGCTTAGCTAGAATCCATATGCTTTCCTTTTCAGAACAAAAATTGTTCTCGGTGGAGACCTAAAGTTTCCAAATCACTAAGGGTCATGATCCTGCAGAACTGAAAGATGGTTTCTAAGGGTAGTCTTGACTTGTGTGGTTTGAACTCTGTACTTGCTCAGGTTACTGGTGTGCATTTAGCCCAGTATATGTCAGATGACCTCAGGTGCCCTTTAAAATCTGCCCTGTCTCTTGTGCCTCAGTTTACATCTCTACAGAAACAGGACAAAAAATCACCAAATGGCTTGGGTTGGAAGGGACCTTAAAGATCACCTCACTCCAAGCCCCCTTCCATGGGCAGGGACACCTACCACTATCCCAGGTTGCTCCAAGCCCCATCCAACCTGGCCTTGGACCCTTCCAGGGATGGGGCAGCCACAGTTTCTCTGGGCACCCTGCAAAACCTTGCAGAGTCAAACTTCAGAGCTGTGTTGTGCCAAATGCTGCATGTAGGTGGGTAACAACAGCTGCCAGTCAGCCTCTGAGAGCAGAACACCATATGATTTCTCAGTGAACAAAACATTTAATATAAACACAACACTTTCCAGATATTATGAAGAGTTTTTCCTGAATAACTCTTTTTAAACAGAACTATTAGGCAGTAAAGTCTGTTTGCTGATCTTTATGCAGATCTTCCCACTTTCACTTCACTGTAAGGTTTTAACTAAAATATTTATACTTTTCTGCTTTGGTATACATCCTACTCTAATCCTACGGGAAGGATTTCTCAGCCTGTAGAGAGAAATGACAAACTGCCTGTGTGGTGCTTGGTTCACCCACACTGGCTCTCTGGGCTTTGATAAGAGCTACGTGGTCCTCTTGAGAGTGCAGAGCCTCTGCAGTAGGTCAAAGCTCCTCACAGGTCTCAGAAACTATTTGTAAACCTGCGTTTTGCTTCTTTGGAAGACCTCATGGGAGGTTGTAATATTTTGGGGTTCAGAGATCCCAACCAGCACTGTCCTGGTTTCAACAGCACCTACATCTTCCATATGTACAGATCACGTTGTCCCAAATCTGTCCTTTGTAACTGAACACAAAATGCTTGGAAATTGTAAATGACCTTCCTGTAAATACTGCCCTGGTCTTCCATAATGTCACCTTCCTTGTAGCAGCTTTTCCAGGGTCTTCAGCCTGATCCTCTCCCGGCCTTAGCACTGTTGTGCATTAGCTCATCCCATTTGCATTGGAGCTGATTTCAGTGGAATTCAGAGCAGCTCTGATAAAGCACTCAAGTTTCCATCCTCACTCTTTTTCAAGGTCATCCTTTCATGTCACAGGCAGGATGTAAAAATACATGATCTTATATTCATTCTCCCTTTGAGTATTATCCTCTTGTTTTCATCCAAGAATTTTTTGTTTCCTGTATATACAGTAAATTCTGAGTTATATTTATTGTGTGTGTCATTGGGGAGTACTAGGGGTCTGAAAATTGGTTATACAAGTCTAGTTTTGGTTTCTTGAATGACTACAGAATGAGTATCTATTATCTTTACATAAACTTTAAGGGCTTTCTTGATGAGTAATTTGCTCCAAAAGATTTTCTTTTTTAAACTCCCATGAAATATATTTATAGAGCAGTGTTTCAATTCCTGATATTTATAGGAACACTTACCGTGGACATTAACAATCTTCAGCAGTCCATGTACCATTTATTTCCAATGGCATGGTAGGGATAATTGTGTTTGTTTTCTGGGAAAATAATATTTTTAGTTTCATAATCTAAAGGGGGGTTAATTTGTTTTTATGATATAAGTGTTTACTGAGTTGATGAGAAGCCATGAAATCTTTGGACAGTTGGGAAGTAATCAGAGTTCTTTTACTTGTGAGTTTGAGTTTTATTAGAGTTGGATCTGTATTTCAAAAATCGTTACCCGACATATTTTTGCTCAAAAATGGAATTTGATCTGACTAAATGTGAAATTGGCAACACAATTAATTACATTAAAAATGTATATGTTAAAGACCTGCAGTATCTTTGTTTAACATTCTGATCACATTCAGATTTTTTTACCACTGCATCGACTATTTAATAATTGTTTTCACAATGCTAACATCTCATGTCAAGAGGGTTATTTAAAAAGAATGAAAATCTTTAGAAATTTGGATGCACCAATCACTCACTGCTCTGCTCAGAAGCTGACAGTGTGGTTCCAGTTTAACATCCTCTTTTAAACCTACATGATTCTGCCTCTTGATGCTTCCTGCAGCACCCACCCACGATTTGCCGGGTTGTCTCTTTAAGCTGGATGAGCAACTGCTATTTTATAAAATGTGCTTCCATACCCTAAAGCAATAAGGCTTGTGCCATTCTGTTATTAGAACAGTAATGGGTAGCTAAAGGCTATGGAGCCCCTTTAGAAGAAGAAACAAAGATGCCCAGATCCAGGTTCTTTCTTTCAAAAAAAAGCATTTCAATTAAAAGAGATGATGCCTGGGATTAATGGTGGAAGGGTAAAAAGTCCTGACTGTTGGAACAATTTAGTGATTCGGTTCCTTGATAGGTTACAAAAAATGTCATATTAATTCTTTGAACTGTATAAGTCATGAGTAGGGCTTGGAAAATAAGGTGGTGTGATACCAATGTGCAGGAGTTTAATGAAAATAAAATATCTAAAATGTACAGCTGTATCAAATAACCCCATAGAAACTGAGTCTGTATTACTCCACTCTAATTTCATTTTCTTATCTCTTTACATTCACTTTCTCTTGCTCCTGGCTCTCACCTTTGATGTCATTTATATCATGGACTTTGTTCATCACACTTGCTAAATATGTACCTGTTTGCCTTAGCTGGGGTGGGAACTGTTTTTTTCTGAGGGGGCTTAAAAATCTGCTGGACTGTTGCTGAATGTTGCATGCAAGAAAAGGGTATAAGCCATTTTTTATTTCTTGCTTAATCTTCTTCCCAACCATTGAACACAGTTCTGATCTGTGCTTTTTGAAGCAAAGCACTGGGAGGTGTAAGGCAACCTTCTGTGCCCAGCAAACTGCACAGCTTGGAGAGAGACACTCTGAAAATGCAAAGCCAGACGTGTTTAGAGAGACCATTTCATCTCTTCTGACACTGTAATGGAGACTACAATTGCCAGTGTAAACATTAAGGAAAAAGCCTGGATGTCACTGTGGGATGTCCATTATAAAAATAATAATTTATAATTAAAAAAATTATACCCTCATAGCTGCTCATAGTTCATATGGTGCCAAAAAGCATGGGGGATCTAGAAAGATCTCCTGAAGAGAAGCTCTGAATTATTGTGGTTTTAATATGTTAACTCTGTAGTTGCCCCATCAGGAAAAGTGGCTTCAGAATATGGGGAAAGGTTCACACTCTTGCAACAAAAATCTATAGGTTTGGTTCCATGCAAAGAGATCACTAGATCCATAGTTTCGGAAATTGTTAAGGCAAGGAAGATTTTGGGACCTATCTTAATTACTACCACCTACCCTTACAAAAGAGATTCCCCTCCAATTGTAAAAGCGGACAAAATTATTTTATCTTCCTCAGCTGTAAATAATAATAACAAAATATTATGCTGAGAATTGTCCCATACCATAAGTTCAATCTACAGAGGTGAAATTTTGTTTGTTGGAATCTCAGCTGAAGCAATCAGGGTATGAACTAACCAGTTACCTTTCACACAGCAAATTTATCTATTGGACATAAATTTTACAACTGCACAAGAAAACTGTGGAATGAGATGGGCATCCGGTCAAATCTAAGACAAAGAGCCCCCTTATGCCTCCTTGCTGGTTTTTTTAAGGTCCTACGTATGGGAGAGAAATGAGAAATGGAGTTATCCAGCTGTTTTCCTGATGCTTGGATAAGGTCTAGGCAAATGTGCTGGGGAGGGAAACAAGGACACACAGTGGTGGATGTATTTTAAGGACTGTGTACATAGGTAATGGTAATGTATTTAATTGTGCTTTAATGTGACAAACCACTACATTAGCCCACTTCCACTATCTCACACTCAGCTTCCCTCAAACAAATTGCACACCCACAAAAGAGTTTTAGACAAGTAAATTGGATGAAAAGTCACATATTTGGAAAATAACTATTGTTTAAGACCAGCATAAGAACATTTAACATTAACACGGTATTTTCTCAATGCATAACCTGATTGTAGAACTGTCTAATGCCTCGCTTTTGCTGCGGCACTGAAATAAAAGGGAACATTTTCCACTGGAAAATTGGCCCAATGCTGCGTTTTGTCTATGTAAGATCATGCAGTGCTGGCATTTGAAATAGTGATAATTTTATGCCTAAAAAAAAATGAGTAATTGTACCACGGAGAACTTGAATCTGATGAGATCCTTAGATCACACTCCATCATCTGCTTTTTCACATTCTTTTGTATATGATCAGGGGGGCATCACATCCGCCAGTGACGCGTTCGCGCACGGAGCTGTGGATGTGTGTCTGCACTCCTATGAAATACAAGCAGTAAAAAGGTGTCTTTAAAATTTTATAGCTGTTTAAAACACAAACTAAGTTTTCCTCCCTTTGTGTCTTTCAGAGAGACTGCCACAGAGTTATCTGGAACATTACCAAGGTAAGCAAGTTGCCCTGAACTGCATCTGTGTGCCAATGTCTGGAAGGTGCTGAAAGAAGCACGACCTTTGGAGCGAGAACACGATCCTTTTCCTAAGGAAAACTGCTGGGATACTGAAAACTGGGGGCGCAGAGAGGAGAACACTCCCTGCATGCCACAGACAGACAAATGACACTGAAATACTGGCACAGCCAAGCCCACACAGCTTAAAGCGACGGGTTGAAGTTGCTTTGAGGCTCAGCACAGTTGTGCACCTGATGAGAAAAATCCCAGCTGTGGCTTCCTTCCAGCTGTGCAATTATACCCATGGCAGGTGGTTTGGCTTTTGCTTTACATTTCACCTGAGGGATGAGAGGAGGGAAACTTGGAGGTAGGAGGAAAAAAACGCTGTGATCTTAAGGCATTTTCATTTGGAAAGCAGGAAAGCAGCTTAGACCAAATTCTTCTATGCTGAGAAAGCTTTTCATAAAATAATAGAACTAGACAAGACTCCCAGGCTGCGATAGAGGTTTTTGAAGAGAGACCCGCCTACATATTGTCAGAGGATGCAATAAAATGCTGTAATCACGCAGGTAGAGAAAAGGGTGGAGAGAAGGGAAGCAAAAAACATCTGATATGGTAATCTGTCACTTAACAGAGATGCCGGGTGAGTTAAAAAAAGATGCTCTCAGCACACTTGTACCTTCTGCCACTGGTTTTGAACTCTGAGGTGCAGGAGGTTTCAGTGGGGTTATGGTTTTGGGGGGTTTTGCTATCCTCTGATTAAAGCAGCATTGTAATTCGAACAATATATAATTTAAAAAGGGTATTTCAACAGGAAGGACAATTTTCTTTAAGCATGGTAATACATGCAAGTTGTTTTCTGATTCTAAGGCAGAGAAAAAATATCTGCCTTTCTTTAGGGGGTGTGTGGTGTATATTAGTTGACTTTTTTATATTGATAAGCTGTAAAAATGTATATTTTCACTATATATGATGACTCCCCCCTCTGTAATGTACCCCTTTGTTCTGTTTGTACAAATTTGTGGGGTTTATATGATTTGTTCGTTTAATAGATACATTTCTTCTTATGGTTTACTGTCGCTTGGTCTCTGTGGCTATGCAAGCAAATATACTGTGAAATTTTGCTATGTGTTTGAAGTGCTGACCAGTGATCAGGCCTACCTGACACCAAATATTTTGCTCATCTGCCTTGAAAAATAATTGCATTTCTTCATACACACACACACACACACAAAAAAATTAGGATTCAAAAGAGTAGCCACCTCCTTGGTCAGGAATCTCAATATTGATGCTTAGCTGTATCTTCTAGTGGTTTTAGTGTTAGAATATTTCCAGTTTCACTTCACTTGGTGAGGTATTATAGGACTAATATACTGGAAACATGAAGTCCTTACACTACAGAAATGAATTCCACTTCAAATTAAAGTTAAAATGAGACACATAAGTGCTTGAATAAACATCCCATTTCGTACTTGCCGTTAATGATTGTCTAAATGTGCTTTTTGAATTATTACCACAAGGCTTTAATTTCAACTGCAGCAAGATGTCACAAGTAAAATCAGATTATACCAGCAATGTGCACAAGGCATTGTAATTGTGTTATAAATATTAAACCAAATGATCTTGTCATGATTTAAAACAAATGTTTCCAGCTAGGCGCAGGTTGGCTTGTCCTCCAGCCTTCTCCAGGATTCACCTGTTCCTGCATTTCTCTAAGCAAACAGCTCCTTGGGGTTTTTAATCTTATGTTGTTATGTATTAATCTAATATTTTTTGTTCTTCTTTCAAACGTCAAGTGAATCGTTTTGCTATTATTAATTCATAACAGCGAAATAGTCTAATTTCCCCAACAACACCACATCTTCTGACACCTTCACCCTGAAACCACTTTACAGCTTATAAAATTTTAGGTGTTGCACCTTGAAATGACGAAATGAATAACCACTTTCCCATCATTGCTGGGATCCCCATCACTGTATTTTGTCCAGTGGGGCAGATCAAGTCCCCTGTAACACTGGAAATCCAACTCTCCTTTGCCCAGGCAAGCATGATGCCTTTTCCCAGAGCAGGAATGACTCTTGGATATATTTGTGGCCAGGATTGATCAAATCATTTTCACGCACTCGCAAACCTGATGAAAGGGTTTTCACTGCAAGGGGCGCAAGTGTGAACAGATGTGTCTGTGCTTGGAATATTTTGTCTGGCTGTCAAGAAAGTTTAGGCACTGGTGGCATTAATTATTTATTGTTGTTGTTGCTTTCATTAAAAAAAAAAATTCTCAAAAACTCCTTTTGATATTTTCATAGTTCAATTAAAGAGGTGGAATTAGGGATTCGCTCACATAAAGTCCTGCAATTAGTCAGAAGTACAGAGGAGTGTATTTTGAATATTTTCTCATCTTCAATAGTAACCAAGAGAGGTTACGTATGTGGATTTTTTTTAAAAAAAGCAAATATAACGAAGTGTCTTGGTAAATGGTGGCTTTTTAATATATTCATTTTCCATTAAATACTGCTGATGGTTCTCTAATGATTATATTTAAGAGGAAGAAGAAATCACCCTTCTTCTTGCCACTGAAGTATGTGTATCACTGATAGGCAAAAATAGAAAAATGTGGGTTGGTGGACATCATTTAGTAGGAAAGATAATAGATTAACTTTGCCTGTAGAAAGATATAAAAATATTCAGTACAATTATATTGTGTCAGTTCTAATTTACCAGTTATTTCTGATGATTTCAGGAAGCTCAGGCTAGAGAATGAATTGAAAATTCAAACTTAAAATGTGATAAAGAAGCTTTACAATTTTTATATTAAATGACATTATTATAGCTATGAATGTATATTGTTTTTTCGAAGAAAGGCTTTCTGTGTGCAACAGCACATCAAAGAAGAGATCTTCACAAGGAAAACTTTACAATAATATTAAGTTGTTCATTGCATGACCTATTTAGAGTACTCAGATACTTCTTGTTGTAGACTACATAATTAAATTTTAAATGGAACATGATAAAGAAATTATACTGGCGATCTCTAGAGATTTGAATACCCTATTTGGATCTTTACAAGAGTGTAGCGAAGGCATACTTTTAAATTTTAATAAAGGTCTGGCCTATTTTTTTTTTTCCTTTTAGATGTTCTATAGCTGCTGTGGCAGTTCTGTTTCAAACTGTGTTTGCTCTCAACGTTTCATAGTCGGTACCTGCAATAACAGAGCAAACTAAAAGTATTAGAAGAAATACAGTTTAACTTGAACAATTCACCATTAAAAAATTACAATTAATGAATGGAGATAAACTTGTAAAATCCTGGGGAGGCTAAGCCTGTAACCAGCCTTTCCTGGGCCAGCCTCTGAGCTCAGCAGTTGAGGGGAGCAGTGAATGAACACGCTGGAGTCCTGGAGCACAGTGTGAAGCCCTGTGGGCATGAGGGAGATGATGTTTGGAGCTTAAAGGAGAAAATACTCAGCTTCAGTTTCAAAGGAATGATTTCAGTCTCTATCCACTTCTGTTTGTTTCTGTGAAAGTTACTTTATATTTAAAGAAGAACAAATATTTTAAATATAGACTAACCGCATGGATTATTTATTTGCTTAATACTAGGTTAGTATTAACAGAAGGAAAATCTGGGCTACTTTTCCACTTTAATGTACTGGCTCAATTTTTCATTTCACTCAAGGGGGAAGTAAAGTTTAAACGGTCACTTCCTCCTCTGAGCTGTTAAAATAAGAAAAAAAATCAACTCAATAATTTGTATATATATTTTTCATGGAAAATTTTGTAGAAATATCACCGAATCACCTGCTTAAGTCTTGAGCAAAACTCAGGGAAACTTGTATTTTGAGGTGAAGGCCACCTTCAAATTGTCATTTAGAATTTTTTTTAGAAGTGTGGGAGGAAATCTGCAGTGGATACATTAATGTGAAAACAAGCAAGTATGATCACAACGGAAATGGAAATCTTTGGCTTTTCCTTGAATTTTAGTAATCTACAAACTTAATATATTTTAAACCTGTGGTCTGGAGTAGGGTGCAAACTCTGGCCCTCTTGAGTTGGGGTTTTATTCTCTGCCATTCCATAAATTTCTTTAATAATGTCTAAGTTCCATTTACTGTAGAGAGTTCTGTTCTCGAGTGTCTACAGCATTTTGAAAATAGAATTTAAGTACTGAAGTCACTTTGGTGCTTTTGAAAAATGTTAACCTGCAACTTCACCATTATTGAAATCTAATGCAACTAAGCTTTTATCTAAAGCAAAAAGAAGAATTGACAACCCACCATATGACAAGCAAAATGAAATCTCTTGATCACTATCTGTCAGCAGTCTTTCTAATACCATTGTGTTAGGGAATGATATGTCTTCCAAGAAGCTCAGTACACAAGGTTTTGAATCATTTCTGTCTTGACAGCCTAACACAAGTAACTACTTGTAAGTGCTTGGCTGAATTATAAAATCTATGTGGCTCTGTAAAGTGAGTTAATAAAATGTCTATGAGCATTTTAATTACTATGAAATGAAAAGGATTTTTTTCCTGACAGTAATAGGGGCATGGTCTAAAGACCAACCTGACATCTCAATTGCTGTCTTCACTGGGTTTGCACGGAGGGTGGGAGTTGGGGTTACCTTCCGTGTTTGCTCTTTTGGCTCCCTCCCAGCTGAGATTTTCTGGCAAGCAATTTCTCTCCCTCTGAGAACACCAGGTCATACCTTTCACCCCTCATGTTTTCATGTCCTCTCATGTCACTGGCACTGCTTTGCCAGTTATGTCAGGCTCGAACGCCCACCTGCCTACACCAGGCGTGTCTCTGCCAAGCTATGACAGAATTTTCCATACCTCCACATAATATTTACTGAAGCTTTATTCTCCCTTTTATAAAGCAGGTATTTGGCATAGTCCATTTGTGACCCTCTCTTCTAATGGAGAACTTTTGCTTTCCACCTTCAAATAAATCCCTTCTCAAAACTCACTCTTGTTTTAGAGGCATATAAATAATTGGTCAAGAAAACATTGCTCATCCCGGATGGCAGGCAGTGCTAGCTGATAACATTAAAATATCTTGAATGTCAAACTATATGCAGCAATCCAGAGCTAGTCTTTGGGAATGATATCATCTTCTATCTTTTCCTAAACCACATCATTAAAAAGAAAAGAAAAAGATTCCAGCCCTCGATATTTAAATGTTCTCAAGTCAACTGTCTTAAAGAGCAGATTTTCCATAATTTGGATGCGTGCTATTTTCTAAAGAAAGTAGTTATTTTGAAATGAGACTTGAATTTAACTAATCACTCCCTTATAAAAAAAAAAAAAAAAGGTAAAAAAATCTGCTGTTTGACCTTTCTCTTTGCCTCAGATACTCATTTCAAAGCATTACTTCTTTCATCTAACCTTTGAGCTGCTTTTCTGTACTGCAAGCAGGACTGCCTA
Source organism: Pachycephala philippinensis (assembly GCA_013397055.1). Taxonomy (NCBI): domain Eukaryota; kingdom Metazoa; phylum Chordata; class Aves; order Passeriformes; genus Pachycephala; species Pachycephala philippinensis. The sequence continues at coordinate 1,191,248 of VWZT01000384.1, forward strand.
TAACCCACTGTGTCTGCTGTAGGGGAATGCCCTGATGGTGCTTGGTCTTTGAGGCACCAGTATATAAATTAGAGCAATTATTTGGGATGGTAACAAGTTTGGTGTTATTGTAAGCAAATCTGGAGGTTTTGAGGAAATAATAACACAAGGTCTCTTCACTATTCTGATTTTTATTTTTCCTAAGTAAAGCTTCAAAATCCTTAAAATGCAACATGGAGCTATTCCTTATAGTAGCTGTCGACGTGTCTTTTTTTGTTGTTGTTCTACAGCCATTTTGAAATATGTTTTTTACAGCTAATGATAATCTTAAAACACACTTATGTGCAATCTGATCCCTTTCTAAAGAGACATTTTTAAAATCTTAAGAGGAGCCTAAGGAGCATAGAGGTGATTATCCATATGTGCTAACTGATGACTTGCATTCAAAAATTACTAAGATACCAATAGCAGGATTCACTTTGCCTAAATTTAGCTATCACAAAAGTCCTCTGTCAAAAGAACCAGGGAGAAATGGAGAGAAATAGGTGCCTCATGTCAGGACAAGGTGAATAACCTTGGGAATTGTTTTTCTTCCTCCATTGCCTGAAAATGGAGCCTGGGGGAATAGCACAGACTGGAAGTTTCACCTGATGATAGCTTTAATTTAAGGTGAGCAGCCCGACTTTTATAAGTGTTAAAGTGCCAAGTGACGTAAGCTGATGCCTGCTGGAGTTTTGAGGACATTGGCATCCTTAACCTCAAAAAAACTTTCAATATTTCGTACTTAAGTCCTAAATATAGCTCCTGGGAAGGAGGGGGGAAAGTTGGACAGAAATCATTGTTGGACGTGATACAGCTCTGACCCAGAATGCAGAAACTCTTCTCACAGTGCAGAGCCCTCAGAAATCACAGCAGTCCTGAAATGGTTCCTAATTATATGTAGCCTTTGAATCTTAAAACTGAGCGTAAGTGATTTTACTCAGTTTGGAACCCACAACCATTTTTAACCAGCCACTGTAGGCATCTCTCACAAACGTTAATGAATTTGACAGCAGATTTTTATCTTAAAAGCCTGGTAGAGCTTTTGTTTTTATTCCCTATTGTGAAGCTCTAAAACTAGAGACATATTCCCTTCTCTTTTTTTTTTTTCTGTTATTCACCTTAACCAGACTTCCAAGCATCTTTTTAACTTGTTTTACAAAGCATTGCTAAACGTGCCCAATGAGGATAACGTGCAGTAGAAATGAAAGGACTTAGATCTCTTCATTTCCATTCCTGAAGGTGAATTCCAAGATCACGATTATTTTTATTTATACAGTGCCTAAAGAGTACTAAATACTTTATGGAACAAATAGAAGACCTCTTGTAAAAAGCACGCATTCCTATAATCTAATTTTAGTCTCAAATCAGGCAGTATGAATGCTAAGCAGCAGGGCTTGAAGAAACACAGAAGGTGTGTGAGGGCCACACTAACAAGATTGAGCAGTTATTTAGGTTCATTATCTGTCCCACTTAATATCTTGCTGGTTTAAGTTAAATTTACATCGGCCAGTGGAGAACATTTGACTGACGCAAGAATGGTATTTCTCGGGTTTGATCAAAAAATGAGCCTTTGAAAAGGGGTTTGAATGAAGATAGAGAAAGGGACCACCACAGGTGGATTTTGAGATGCCATTCCAATGTAAGAAGCAGCAAATGAAACCAACTTAAAATACTAAGCCTGTTTCCCCCTCCTCACTTTATTTCCCAGCTCAGTTGAAATACTTGTGCGCCAAGTTAGTGCTTTGTACGTATCCTTTACTTAAGTGTGGCTTTAGCCCTTAAAACCATCAGAAAAATGTTGTTTAGAAAGTCAGTGCAAAGGATGAAATTTGTGGGTAACTCCAGACGTAAATACGCATTTTGGGGGGAAAGAGAAGTGTACACATATCAGCTTCTGGAGAAGCAAACCAGCAACTGCAGTCAAGGGTAGATTTGTTAACATGGCAGAGGAGCTTTATCTTAGTACCTTTGCTGTGGCATGAACAAGGCATGTGTCATATATTATATAAGATAGAGTATTATATCATATGTTTTATAAATAGTTAGAAGTGAACTGCTCACACACAGAATTCTTAGCATCATCCTTGCCATTGGTGCCAGAAAAGCAGTAGCAAGAGACATGGATGGAGCGATGTCAGGAAACCCACGCTGCTGTTCCTAAGACAGCAGAGACTCTGGTTTAATGCTCTCTTCAACATTCTCTGCCTTCTGAGTATTGCTTTTATTTATGAAATCACTGCTATTGTCGCATTTACAAAAATTGTGACTATTTGAATGTTTCCAAAAGATTTGCTATAAACTAAAAGCAAATCTTAGACAATTCTCAGTAAATTATTGAAAGAGATTTAAAAAAAAAAAAACGCTAACGCATTCCCTGGTGTTCAAGGTTAACACTTTATACTTCATCTACATTATATTAAAAACATTTTTACTGAAGTCCATAAACGTTACACATTTTTAAAAGGCAATGAGCGCAGTGGGACTAGAAATGTTGCATAAAGCCAGACACGAGACCTGCAAGCAGTAATTGCTGCCTGGTTTTTTTTATTTTTTGAGGGTGCTGACTCGAGATTGCTTCTGTGAGATGATGCCCATTTTTCTGCCTATGTCTTGCCATTGGAAGCAGGCAGCCCCTAAGGTTTTTCTGTGGTCAGCAGCAGACTCTGAGCCCCAAACTCCCGTGTTGGGAGCAGTGTCTCAGAGCGGTAATTCTCTTCCTGGCGGGGAGGTTTTGCCAGTTTGGAGCCACAGAGGACCTACCCCACTTTCTGTGTACATTCTCCCAGTGCATTTTGCAAGTTGTGCCCTACACAGCACTTCTAAAGCAGCAAAGTGCTGCTGTGGTGCTTCTCATCGCGGGGCTATAATGGGAAATATTTTTCATCCAGACCCTTTGGAACTTTTAGAGCTCCCGCACCATTTTGTGCAGAGAACGTTTAAGGCTCTGCAAAGCTGTGATGTAAAGCGGGTGCAAATCGTGGCTTTTTGCTGTAATCTAACCTTAATGAATGCCTGTGAAGAAAGAAAGAGGGCAAACAAGACTAGGCTTTACCTGACACAAAAAATAACAACCCTAAAAGCAGAGAACTTTCAGCCCTTTCTGCATATTTTGCTTCTGAACTTTTAGATATGAATGCCACAATGGCTCATATGCTTAATTTTGGAGAACAGTCCTGCTGATATCAAAGTGATTGCACAAGCAGTGCAATTTTAGCATGAGTATTGCTGCTTACTCATTGCTGTGAGATGAATATCCTCTGATTTGATCCCAACGTTGCCACTAAGTCTATAGACAGCACTACTTGATCAAGAAAGAAGAATAAACACAGAGCAACTCAGTTTTGGTAGCATCCTCTTGAAACATGAACTGAGAATCATAAACTGGAAGCTTAAAAGAAGGCCCTGAATGGCTCCAATACTATTTAGAGGTATGGATTTTGTTAATTGAAAGTACTGGACAATGGCAGGTGCCACCGACTTTGGTTCAAAGGGTAATTGTGCTTTTCTGAACCAGGCTATTAATTCAAGTCCTTAAAAGGTGTCTGTGACATTTAGGAAACCTTCAATGCTTGGAGCTCAGGAGCCCATCTTTTAACTAGCTGTTCAAAATTTAGTTTCTTTTTTAAGCTTTTCTGTTGGGGTAGACAGATGCACCTGCACTGATGTGCTCATGGATGCCAAAGGAACTGTGGCTTGTTGCAGTCGCTGGTAGCTTTCATTCCAGGATTGCACGGAGCAGTAAGCAGAAGTTCCTGCAACTATAAAGTTTTATTTAACAAAAATGAAATATTATTATTCATGTCATGAGTAATTGAATCCCCAGATGTTCTCATTTTCTATCAATGGCTGGAGACAATATGACTCTAGATAGGCTGTGACAACATGAATTGATTTCTTTCTCTTTTTTCTTTTTTTTTTTATTTCAAACCTGCAAAGTGACTGTGGGGTGTTTTTTTTAGCTGATTGCTTGGATCTGACATTACAGGCTGTGCAGCTGTAAAAAAGACCTTCTCATTTTCATTGAGAATAAGTAAAATAAAATATCGCAGAAATAGCATTGCTTTTCCCTGGTCCTGCCCCTGTTTATTTCTGCAGAGATAGCTGGGATAGAGCAATTGAATTTGGAAAGAAGTCCGCAAGAAGAGATGGTTGCTGCTAACACTGAATATTCAGAATGTGATAATAAAAGTAATCAGGTGACTAAAAGGCCACCTGTTACTTTTCTTTGGTTTTTTTCTCTAAAGCATAGAGTTTACTTTTTTGTCTCTGAATTTATAGCAGAGATGGGAAGTCCAACTCCTTAGGAATCTTATTATATGCAAGGTAATTCCTTGTAAAAGTTAAGTAGGAAAAGAAGCCACACTCACTAACATTTCTAACGCTGCTAAAGATGAATGTTTGTAAGAAGGAATAGAAGCAGAAAAACTTTAAGTGCTTGTTAAGGCATGCACACACAGTGCATACAGGCAATTAGTCTGTTTTGCTGAACTGTGAAATTGCCCTGAGTAATTTCTCTAATAACAGAACAGATATTGCCCCTCTGACCCCAGAGGAGCTCTGGGCACGGTGCAGCAGCAGGTCCTGGTATCAGCAGAAACTTGTGCAACCAAAGCAAGGGCTGCAAGCTGAGCACTGGAAAATAAAAGAAACCTGACAGACAACTTGTAAATGTTCTGTCTGATTTAAAAATTCAGAAAATTGTTAATGATGAAGTTACTTCATTTATTGATTTCCCCCTATGACCTGTTCTTCAGAGGAGCTGCACTGTTGTGTCCAGAGCTGTGTTTGACAGGTGCCTCCTATTTCCAAAGACGGTATTCATTCCACTACGAACTGAATGTACAGTAGCAGAAACTTTTAATTGGCATTTCTTGTTAGCTTTCTCCTATAGAAATGATGTAGTGCTGATGCTTTCCCTCTGTGTTATGGAGAATGCCTCTGGAAATAACATTTCTGTAGCTGGAGCAGGAAAAAAAAAACACAGAATCCCTTGGGATAATGCAGCACATGCAGAAATAGGAAAAGAAATCATATGAGAAAAACATTCAGTTAAAGCAGCAAGTTACGTCTTCTCTTTCAAAACTTGCAAGGTGAAAAAGAGCAATGTGGTTTAAAGGGGATATTGATTTGGTGGAGCTATGCATGAACTCCTGCCACAACCCCAGTACTTCTCCAGTCTCTGAACCTCTCAGAATTAATGCAGGGGTTTTAGACTGATTGCTTGAAGCCTTTCTGTAAAAAAAAAAGCATGTCTGATGAATGGCAAGGACTTGAGGAGATTTTAAAAAAAATAAATTAATTAAAAGTTTCTTTAAAGAACTAAGAAAACCTTTGTCAGCTGTACTTCCTTGTAGTGTTGTATAGTTAGAGCAAGGCAGCCAGAGACTCAACCTCATTTTTTCTGCCTTCCATTTTGTCTTGTGAGTGATTGACTTCCTTCAGCAGCTCCGTCAGGTAATGTGACATAAATGGGAGAAAAAATCCCATCATGAATTCATCTTACTGTGCCAGGGACATAGCAGACATTTTTAGTTATTCACCCATTTCAAAAAGAATTCGAAGCTCAGGCAGATGTTGAAAGTCTGACATGTGAGTTTGGTAGCTGTTCTCTAGGAGGTTTTCAATTTTTTATCTGAAGTTGGTGATATTTTATTAGCTTGTGGAGTGCTGTGGGGCTTTGTTAATGGTTGTGGATAATAGAAAACATGAGGCAGGAGCTGTTTATCTTTACAGCAGTGTAAGAGATGTTGTTCAGGAGAAAGCCAGTGGTTTGTCTCTTCATCTGGAATTATCTGGCATCTGCAGTGTAAAACAGGCTGGCAAAGTTGAGAAAAGCAGTCTTGGAAAGAAATATCTGAAGAAAATATTCCCATCCCCAGCCCAAACCTCTTTTCAGAGAATAAGGCAATGCTTTCCATCCTTGTTTTCTGTGCTTTTATGGCTTTTATAACTCCTCCTATTCTACCTTTTCAAGAGATAAGAATGTCCAGTTTTCTTCTGACTTTCAGCTGCAATGCTTTCTTTGGCTTAACCAAAAATGAAAATGTTTCCTTTCATAAATTAACTTTGTATTAACTTTATTCTATAAGATAAAGCATCGGTTTAAAGAATTGTGTCTAGAGTCCACAAAAACAATAAATAAGGAAATAAGGACTACCAATAAATAAGGAAAGGCCACAAATTCTCTCCCCCCTGCCCCATATTCTGTATTCATCAAAGCTGGTCTCTTCTGACCTTCTAGAGGCTTATAGGATTTATGGTCTCTATAAATCTTATGGTGAAGCATCAAGTCTAAGATGAGAAAAATCACACTAATATGAGAAAAAGACACACAAAACAAAGCAAAAAGCCAAAAACCTCCATCAAACCCATCTTTGATGTTATTCTGCTGTGTGAGAACATCTCAGAGTAACTAGAGACAGTTGCACACAATTTTCCTCTGTCCAGCACTGCCAGTGCAACATTCACCAGTGGGCTGCTGCTCTCAGTCATCAATCACTCAGGCATCAGTCATCATTTGCTTTTCACACCAGGTTTTTTCGACTTCATTACATGTAAAAATTCTCAGAATGTGCTTTCCTAAAAAAAATCTGCTTCAACCACCAGTCTCTTTTACCAGTGTTTCCTGACTGGAAAAAAAAAAAATTTAAAAAGAAAAGAAAAAAGGGCTTTTATCACATATCCCATATGTGCTTTATGGTGCTGAGACTTGATAACTGAGATATGATTTTATAATGAAAAATCCCCCAAGGAAGTATGCAGATGTACTGTGGAAAGATACTGACACTCTGTGCTTTATTTGTGGGAAAGGTATGAACACTTTCTCCTCTTCTTTTTAATGGCAAAGAATACTAAAATAAAAAATAGGCTTGTGTCTCTTGTGAAACTTCTGAGCATATGTCCAAGTGGTGGATGAACTATGTACATGTTAAAATGGTGCTCTGCAATGCATTCCCCTAAAATTTGGGAAAGATGATTATCATTGATGATATCACTGTCTCCTTTTTTTTTTTCCCCGGTTAAATCTGTAGCCTTTTGAATTTGAAATGAATGCTGCAGCTAGGGAAATTTAGCAAGATGCTAGTAAAGGGGGCTATTGATGGCATGCTCCATACTGGAAAGCTGTCTTGTTATTGAATGCAAATGTGACTTAGATATGTAAATTATATTCAAGATTTCATCAGTAAGCCTTTAATATATCTAGAAACTATCTTAAAGCATTTAAATAAAATGTTAATTGAAAGTATGGAATAGTGTTAGCAAGCTCTTTCAAAGAAAGCCTCAATTCAAGGCACGTAACAAGGAAGCAAGTGCTCTGATCTAGTCAAACAGAACCTCCCATGGTAAAAACCTATAATTGTTTTAAAGTTCTCCAAAAACCTACATCTCTGTTCTCATCTCATCCCACACACTGTGATATTCCTTATGTTCCTCACTCTCCTCTCTCAAAGCTGACTTTCTTTGTAGCCTTCTCCCACTCCCAGCGTGCTGCCTTCTCTCACCTCCCACGCCTGGAGCTGCCTCCTGCTGCCCATACAACAAGCACTTTTCTACACATCCCAGCCCTTTTCCTTTCCTTGAGCTTGTCTGTGTCTAATTCCTTGCAAAGCCATCAGGATGTCTTGCCCTGCATCAGAATCCGGAGGGTGAACTCAGGAGAGCTCGGTAGTAAGCCAAGCAGTGAATTTAGAACTTCTGAGAGTGATCATCAGATGGAGCAAATGACTGATCTTCATATTTAAAAATAAAACCACGTTTATTTTAAAGGCTGAAGAGAGAGTGATTGAGTTAGACTGCATCCCTCTGGTGCAAATGCTTTCACAAGCAGCAGGGCAGTTGAGCAGTGTTTTCTTTAAACAGCCCAGGTCAAATTCATCAAGAAAAACTTTATATTAGCCCTAAGAGCTAGAAGTGTGGGAACACAGAAGCACAAGCATCTCTTGCTGCAGCTCTGCTTTTGATTGTCACTCCTTACCTGCTCATTAAGCAGAAGGATTTGGGAGGTATTTGCTGAGTTACCTCCCTGTCTGCAGATGGTCTGTAACAGTGACAGCAGCTGTTCCAAAAACAAGCAGTGAAGGGAGGTATTATTGCTCTTTAGCTATGTTTACAAATTTGTAACAAGACTATTATTTAAAGTGTGGATTTTTGTGTCTGCACGCAATATGTCGTTATTGAAATGCTGCTGGATTGATGGAGGGCATCAAAGGGATGTGGCACAGAGAGATTTCTCTGCTTTGGCATGGTTTCTTTCTTCCAGAGCTTGTGTGAATCTTGTAGGTTTGGGCAGAGGTTGCACAGATTAATGCTACAACCTGTGACTTGTGCTCCCATGACCAGGGAGCTGGGGAGAAGGGCAGCCACATGACACTGCTCAGCTGATGGGAGTTTGCTGGGGAAGAGCTTGAGTTCAGGAAACAGAGAGTTCTATACTGAAAGACCATAAACAGAAATAAAGCACATCTAATTCTTGCATGTTGGATGCACTTCTGATTCTAGAGGAAAATTGCCAGCTAGGAATGATTTTTACAGTCTTTTTTCACAAATCCCCACATCCCCAGACCAAAGGAACCCACATGCTGTGTCTCAGGGAGGCTGTTGGAGGATGCTGGGATGCTCCTGCAGCAGCAGCTTGGACAGGGTGTGCTGCTTTACCCATGATGCCTCGTGGCTATGACCCAAATGCACAATTCATGCAGACAGCACCCTCTTCTTGACGGTCAGGACCCAAATTATACATGAGGAGTGAAAACTAAGGTCCTGTTCATGCTCTTCTGGTAGAAGTTTCTCATTTTCAGTGCATCCTTTGTGTTGTGCTTTACATCAAATGGTTGCTTTGAAGATGTTTTTTGCTTTGCAATTTAACTATGAATGGAGGTTTCTGACTCGGTTTTTCTATGGGAAGTATACACATAAAAAATAAAAAACCTAAAAGAGAAGAGGGGAAATGCATGTAATAAAAAATTTAAATATAAATTCTAAACTTTCTGGTCTGGAAGTGAAAATGCAAACAGCCTCATTTCCGTTGGAAAGATACTGAGCTTCCGTGTGGTTCCCCACTTGCATGATTCATAGCTGGTGTTTGTGTTATGCCTACTTGGCTTTGAAGCAAGCCAAGCCTGAGCTCTCCACCTTCTCAGGTGAAGGGATTCATCCCACAGTTCCATATTGGAGTGAAATGAATCATTCCTGTCTGTTTTCACTGCTGACTCAAAGGGAACTTATGCATCAGGGTTCCCATGGATAGGTCCATGTTGGAGACAAGTGGAGTTAAGGGAGAAAAGTTTCAGTTTTGCCTTTGCCATTGTTTCAGTGAGACTGGGATTACAATTTTCATTTTCTTGAAATAATACAATACACTGTAGTGATGTACATGTCCCACTGTGTGGTAACATTTGGTGAACCATTTGTTCAGTAAGGCATATGAAAAGTAAGGCATATGAATTGAAGACTATGGTAAAGTGAGAATGTGTCATGTGGTTTTGAGCATTAGTTTTTAATACAATATATAATTACCTTCCTTGGAGTATTTGTTATTTCTTGATATTGCTTGTATGTTAGGAAGCAGAACTAGAAAAATGCATGTAAGAATTGCACCTTTCTGAACTGGTTTAATTAGAGGTCAGTAAAATGCAAATGGAAGAAGAAGAGCTGATGCAGATGGTTTGAATTTGTTTAGATTGCACATGAATATAGAAAGTTCTATAATGTAAGACTGAAGGTTGTACTGGGGTTCACTGGAAGGTGAATATGTTGTAGCTATTCCGTGTTAGGGGAGGTAGAAGAAAATATCATCATTCTCTTTAAAGCCAAAATGCTGGTATTTGCAAGACTGTTCCCTCAAATAATGTAGCCAACAACTGCTCCGAGTAAGATTTCCTGTGTTCCAGTCTGCTGTCATTCCTCTAACCTTTGAATACACCTGTGTAATCAAATCAGAAAGTAAAGGTCTATCATTTACTTCTCTTAATACCCTTGGACAGATTGCTGTCTCATTAGAAAGACTCGACAAAGTAATTCAAGAACTGTAAGGCGCTAATAAGACACTGTCTTTAAAAATGGATTGGCTGAGTAGAAAGTCTGGCAGGTCCCCAGGATGAATATCTGGCCACAGGCTGGAATTATTTCTCTGCTAATCTCCTCGGTGTGTTCAGAGGATCTATTTGCATCTCCCAGTGAAGTGGGAGGTTTGGAGGCTGCTGACCCGTGAAGAGCTCCCATCTGTGGATCCAGTTTGCAGCGATGCCAGGCGGTGGCTGAAGATTGACTGTTTTCTGCAGCTCCAGTCCATGGGCCAGGGCAGCACCTCTGATCAGAGGCTTATTCAGAATATGCCCAGCCCTGAACTGTATTTACTTTTCATTAGGGTGATGTATATGCTTAATGTAGCTTTGTTTGCTGTGCTGAAGTGAGCTGTCAGAGCTTAGCAATGTAATTTTTTTTTCCTATGCAGCCTTGGGAGAGGAGTCATTGGATTTTGGAAAGAGAATGGCAAAGAGAGAGCTGAGAAAATCTGAAACCCTGCACCTCACTGAGAAGTGACTGGGCACAGCTCTTTAAAACACAGGGTTTGCGGTTGTACAAAATTGATCTGGAAGAGATGCAAATTCCATATGGACTAAATTCAGATTTAGATTTAAAATGCTACTCACATGGGCACCAGCTAATACACCAGCCAAATTCACTCCATTATTAAGTTAAGAGGCTACGAGGTGACCCTCATGAAATGTATTAACATAATGTCAATAATGAGTCTTTTTATAGGAAGGTGTTGAGGAAATGCAAGCAGAGTTTGTAACATGGTACCACGCTTCCAGCCTGGCTCGATTCTCAGTTCACAAAGCTTTATGTCACGGATCCATCTGTTCCCAGGAGATGGGAGTGCGTTGATGCCATTTTCATGGGCTACTTTGTTTTTAGCTTGAAGCTTTCTGAATTCTTTGGAAGTTGCCTGAGACTTGGTATTTGTTGCCTGGGGCTCACTGTTGCCAAGATGCTCAGCATGGAGCAGAGATTGCCTTCACAGGCTGGGTGGGACCTTTACTTAACTCTATCAAGGCTCATTAAAGCTTCAAATCTCTGAATGCACTTTAAAAATTGAGTGACAGGAACTTCTGGGAAAGTTTTGTTGAAAAGCCTGGCATAACTGAGTAATTATAATATAGCAGTACTTCATGTGCAACTTGATTGTCACAGCCTGTGTCAAGAGAACTCATAATTTCTGAAGGATAAGACCATATGTTCCAAAAAGAGCTTTCAGAATGTGAGATACTTGTTTTGGAAGTTATTTTTTTGCTCCTCATAAAAAAAAAACCAGTGTTATGAAATGAGATTAAAAAAATCCCCCACACTTAATTAAACTGATCCTTCGAGAAGAAGTCCCAAAACTGTTGGATAAGCGTGTTCCGAGGTTACTGATTTATTTCTAGGTGCATCTGAAATAAAATGTTGCAAAAATAGTTGAAAGGACACTGTTACCCTAAATACGAGGATGCTTCCCCACTTATGCAGTCTAATGCACTAGTTGAGGACCTCTTGACATATAATGACAATCACCTTGCCATGGATAATTGGCCCCTGAAACAGTGTACGGACAGGAGAGTCCACCAAATGTCCAGACAGATTTGTGTGTAGCAACTGGAAATATTACATGCTGTGGTTTACATCAGCATCGAATATAAATGTAGGTGACTTCAGCGTCTTCCATTTTAAGCTGTATCTAAATCACCTGTACTGTCCTGAAAACTTTTTTTCTTCGTGAATGCAATGTGGAAAGGTGATCGGGCATCACTGGTGTTTAAAAGTCAGAACTGAACCTGAGCTGACATTTCTGAGGACGTAACACACAGAATTCTGCCCCACCAGGAAGGAATAATATTGACTAACAAGATTTCAGCCTGCTTTTGGAGACCCTGAATGTACACTATGCTTATATTTTTAGAAAGAAGATTTTATTTTCATTGCAATATTCCAATAGTGGGATGGTGGAAACTAATGAGAGTCACGTTGGTGGGCTGGGATATTTTTTTTTTCCCAGTAAGGGACAAGCACACAGGGAAATGTGATTTTTGTCCCAAGAGATTATAATATATAATATAGCTACAAGTACAACTTGATTGGCTAATTAAGGCTATCCATGTAAGATTTCCAAATAGATTTTTTTCTGCATTTCATATTGACGAAAAGTGCCAAACTTTGCTTGCCTTGCCTGGGAGAAGTTTTACTTACATAGTTGCTAAAAAATGGACTAAAACCACTCTTGTAAATGTTTCCTTGTCCCAGCTGTGAGACAGTCAGGTCATCTTAGCTCTGCATACTTAACCTCTTCATTTTACTGTTAACTTTTTTTAACTTAGGTCAGCATGATGAAAAGTCTACCTGTAAATTTACCAACTTTAAATACTTGGAATTTTCTAAATGTTTTATGTATTTTTAATTTTACCTTTTTTCTTTACACTGCATATTTCAAATACCTCCTCATCTCTAGATTGCTAGTGAATAATTATTAAATACATGACAGATACCTCCACTGGAAGGTATCTATGTAGATTTGGCATTTTTTAGTACTTGAAACATTTGCTGACCCACGGTTCTCATGGAGGACTGATTGAGACATTAGATGAATCTGAACACCATATTGTGCCTGCATATTGACATCAGTTCTGCAGATGTCCTCATCTGGAATGGCTGTTCAGTGCTTCTTTTATGGTCATTAAAGAAAATAAGGAATATCTTCCCAAGGAAGATATTAAAAATAGGTTTTGTGGATTGTTTCTTACTCAATGGGGAAAATAAGCTTTGCGACACATGGAGTCTTAGTTAGTGGTCAGTGGACACCTTCTCTGAAGAGGTCTAAAGTCATATGAAAGCAACTTGCCCCTTGACTTTTTATGAGAAGGAAAAAAAATAAATAATTCCATAAATACTTTCCATTATGCTGTCTCACAGAATAATATCTAATAGACTGACAGATGCTAAAAAAAATCACCCATTTTCCATGATCTGTCAAGTTAATTAGACAGATTCTGCCTATGTTCATTTTATGTTCCAAATCTCAATGATTTGGTTGGCTGGGTTTTGGCTGGGCAACTTGCAGTGTCTGCAGGAAACCACCTTGTCTGTAAAGGCTGCACTGGCTGGCGTTAAGAACAAACTAATTCCGCAGAGCAGAGCCTCCATCAGGCAGATCCCTGGCAAATGCTGATGGGTAAGCAGCAAGAGGTATTCCAGAAGTGATGTGAGCTGCCTCTGCTTAACAGAATACCCACCTTTTTCCTAGTTTTAGCTTGTCCCAGTCCTCATTTCCTAATCTACTCAAACCACAAGAGAACTGTTTAGCTAATGAATGATTGAAAAGTATGAGCACCGAATTCAATAAGTCAAAAAGAAAACAAACATAAAACCCCACAGAGATAACAAAATGTATGCTTAAATGCATCATTCAATTACTGTACTCACTCTTTGCTTCCCATTACGCTCTCCTTTGTCAGTACACTGTGTATCTAAATGGCAATCTCTTTGTGACAAGGAATTTCTCTTCGTGCCTTTACCTGCTGGAGCAGAACACTGTTGGTACTTTGCAAATATCAAACAATAAAAAGAATTGATTGCAAGCAACCTAGGACTTGCATGATGGCTAGTGAAGCTTCTCAGGATTTTCCCTAAGAAGTACTGATGCAGCCACCAAAGTTTGCAGGTTTGAACTGCTCTGGTCTTTAGGAACAAGAAAGGCAGTTTCGGGTAACTGCTGTTAAACAATTTTAGATCCTTAAGTCTCCAAGGGTGATACAAGCCAAAGGATTGTGATTGATACAGCAGTAGTCTTTGGTTTCTCTTAGACGATAAGTCAGCCAGGACTCATGTTGCTATTATTTGCTGAAATTTGTTTGTCGCCCAGGATGTGTGTTGTATTAGAATTTACACTCAAGATTTTCTCTCTTGAAAGTTCCTTGAAAGTTGGTTCATCAACCTGGCACAAATGGAGCAAACTCCCTTCAGAAGGGAGGCTGGAACTAGATGATCTTTCAGGCCCCTTCCAACCCAAGGCATTCTATGCTTCTTTCCAGCTCAAAGACTGCCCACATTGTTAAATACAGGAGTTCCCTTGCCTCAGAGAATGGAGCCAACTCCTTTGTCTTGCACCATTCTTAGGAGGTCTTTTTTAACTGCCTGTAATGCAAGTAATTCAAAGGCACAGCTAACGTTTGTATTATTAGACTACATGGCATCAATGTTTCTCGGGATCTCACAATCCTCATTTTCAGTGTACTAGCATCTGAAAATGATTGTATGATCCTCTAGAGACTTTGCTTGGATATTGCAAGCAGATGTTAGGAAAAAAAATGAAAATGGATAGTGGTATTGATGAGTCCCATCATAAAAAGATAAAATAAAAATGTCATTACCTTTGCATTGCTGTGTAGCTTAAGATGATGAAATGCTGCAGTTATTATGGAAGAAATGGTCTTTTTGCATCCTCCAGCTATAGTCTATTGCACAAGATTAACACTGAGAGTCTTTGCTAATTAGTTTTTATGGTCAAACAGTTTTCATGAAGTTGGTTTCAAAGAAATCAAAATTAAACTCTTTATAGCTCTGAAAGGTAGAATTATGGAACATGAATGCATAGATAATCTTTACAAGCTAGGGGAAAATGATCGTTGAGCAACTAAAGCTATAAAAAAGACCCAGCAATATCTCGGGTATTGCAATATAGTCTGTTTGGGTAAGTGATGACACCAGGATTTTGGAAATGCAGTTAAAGTAGGGCGGGGGATACACAGGGTTATCATTTGTCTGACAGCATGCCCTGATGGAAGATTTCGCTCTTTACTCATCTTTGTAAAATCAAAATCTGTAAGAATGGGATGCTGTAGACTGCATTTATCCCATCAGAAGAACTTACACAAATCAAAATGCATAATTTCCCCCTCCACTATTTTGTTCCTTATTTCCTCTTTGTGTTGTTTTGTTAGTTTGCTACACCTTCAAATTAAGCCCCATACTGGCTTCATCCCACAGTGTTACTGCACCTTCTATTTGAAAGTGTAACGACAAAACCGAAATGTGGTGCTGCTTTTCCAAGTCAAACCACCTTAATTTACCTGTGTGTTTGTGCAGATAAGCTTTACTAAACTGTGGCCCAGTAAATATCCTCTCTCCAGTGAGCCTGTAGCAATTACATTTCACAGACAGAAAGGGAAGCACTGGATTTAGTACAGTTTTCAAAACAACTTGTGTTTATAGCAGAAAAACATTTAAGCATTTAGGGGCTCGTATCCTAGTCACTACCAATAAATTTCTGACTCCCAGAAGATTTAGCAACTCAAGTACTTCTGAAAAATCTATCTTTTGTTCACAGGCACTCCTAGCTGCATCAAAACCATTTAATTCTTTTATAGAAGAAAGGGGAGGTCTTAACTTTATTGGGGGGCTACATTCTGGAACAAAGACTATCCTTTATAGTGGATAATGGAGCCAAAAGCATACAAATCCAAAAGAACTAGATGTCTTAACTGTTTCATGAATTATTTTTGCCCCATTTCTGTATCATTGATCCCTTTGACAGATGAAAACTTTACCTCAAATAACTATGAAACATCAGAGACATGCACAAAAGAAGGTCTCATAGGGTGGCTTAGTTCAGGGTGGTTTCATGGGGACGTGTTATTCTTCTGCTTGTAGTGTGGAGCCCTGGAACAGAGATCTTTGCAGTTCTGATATGGTTTGCATATTTGAGATTCCTCATGCACTGCTTTCTTTAGTCCCATTATTAATGTTTGCATAATTAAATAATGGGGTGAAGTTGAGGATTATATTGCCTTACTCTAGATTATTCCAGCTCTAAGAACCTGCAAAATTTAATGTTGTCCTGAAGTAGTACAGGATGACCACGAGATTCTTTCAACTGAATCTTGTCCTCTTATACCAGGATTTGGGGTTTTTTTGTTGCTTTGGGGTTTGTACCTACTCTTACAAATTCCCAGTATTATTGTTAAGAAATGAGCACACATATAATAGTAGAATCTTACCCCTTCAGAGAAATTCATCTGACCAAAGACATTGGGGGTAATTAGGTGTCTATAGGCTATTTGTGTTTTAAAAATCTTATCAGCTCCATTTCAAAACAGGTGTATTCTCTCTCAGGCAATCTCAACAGCCTGCTGACATCTTCACTTTTTCTTTTTTTTAAGATTGACAGTGTAGGCCAAATAAATGTAAAACTTCATTTTGAGATTCACCCCTTCAACCGTTGTGTTCAAAGCCAGATTGGATGTGGTGTTGAATTGTCTGGTCTAGTGGAAGGTGTCCCTGCCCATGGCAGGGGATTGGAACAAGATGATCTTTAAGGTCCCTTCCAATCAAAATTTTCTGTGATTCTATGATCCCAAAAATGCTCCAATGGCTGTCATTTTCTATTCAAGACAGTACTACCCAATAATAAATTCATTTATTACTATACCAGATTAAAGGATGTGAAGCCTCGGCAATGCAAGAAGAGGTTAAATTACGGAGTGGCCCAGATACACTCCATTAATAAAAGAAAAAATACATATTTCAAGCATTGGGAAAAGTTTGTTTAGTTGTTGTAAAATATGTTCCATTGTTCAACAGACTCAATACAAGAAAAGGAGCTGGCACCATTAAATCATTAAGAGAATACACTTCTTATTTGCAAGTTACGATTAATTTTTTCTGAAGCTTAAATGCAATAAACCCCTGTTGTGTGGCAGAGACTGTGACATTCTGTTACAGGTTAATTTCTTTCCTTGCAAATTAGAAAATAGTGTGACTTGCAAAACAGGGAAGAGAAGGGGGAAATATGCCAGCAGCTGCGCTTAGACTTTTTTGCCTTTTGGCTTCTTCTTTCATTTTCTAGTCTGCTGCACTTCTTCTTTCAGTGATTTGGATGCTAGATGCCAATTTGAATTTTCAGTGCATTTAGCATCCTACAATATCAGGGAATTTAAAAGAGAATTAAGACTATACAGGGCATTAAAAAAAAAAGAAGATGTATTTTTCAACAATCCTTTTTATCTTTTTACCTCTCTGTGATCACAGCGATAGCAGAATCCAGCAAACCACTACCACAAAGAGCCAGTCACATATTTATTTTGCAAAGGTGTGTTTATAGTGGGAACTAGATGGGGCTGGCTAGTTGCTTGCAATCTGTGGAGGGCTCTTTCACAGATCAACAGACTATAAGATTGTTTTCCTGGATATGAGCCACTGATGGACCCATACAGGCTAGTAAGAGTCATGTAAGAGTCTTTTATCCTGTCTCAGCGGGGACATCTTCCCCATGGGCTTCACGAGAGAGTGTTTTCCTAGCAGCGGATTTAACGGGGGGAGAGAGGGGATGGAAAGAAGATTAATGTTTCTGCCAGTTCCCTGCAAGTTCACAGAAAATATTGGCTAGAGCAGGAGTGGCCCAACTCCGTCATGCTCCAGCCTTTTCTGTGTACTTAGAGTGGCATGTTTTTAATCAAATGTGAAATACAGCTTTAGCAGGTCGAATGGATTAGCCTTCCTTGTAAGTAACTCTGCCTGCTTTAGTCAAGAGTGCAACTTTTTTTTTTTTTTAATGTTTCACACTTAAAGTTGTCGTCTTTAACTTCATCAGTTTAATGGGTGTTTGGAGTTTTGATTGTTAAAGGTGGGAACTATTTAATAACCATATCCAATTGAGCTTCCAAGTACATGCTGTGAGGACAGCAAGGTAAGAAACTCCTCAGCTGGTCTGTCATAAAAGCTTGGAAAGGCTTGAGACAAATCGGGGGGTTCTGTTCCTTTTTAAATACCATATTGGGATTACAGTATTTCTAAATATTTAAGTTTTTCTTGCTTTGGGATTTCAAATCTGCCTATGTTTACGAAGTTAATATCCTCATACTCAAAAAGTGGGAAATCTGTTCATGACAATGTACATAACTGATTTCCTTCCTCTAATGCTGGTTGTTATTTATCAGAATCTCATCAGTCTCCTGTTCTTATACAGCACTGAAGTTATCAAAGATAACAGGGGGGATTTTCAGCTACCTTATTTCTGGGCCTCAGAATCAGCTGAGCCTCTAATAAAGTTAGGCTGTTCATATCAAACCATCCCTTATCAGTAATGTACTTTGAAAGCTGTTCTATCTGGTTAAATCCAAGTGTAATAATAGACCTCGTACCTGTCACATCCTCAGGCTGCTCTAAAGTGTTGTTTCTCCACTAAAATAAATAGTTCAGGTGATTTCTCTGTGCCAAAAAACTCAAGTAAATGTTAGAGATAATTTTAAAAATTATTTGATTTTCAGAGTTACTGAAGTGGGTTTTTTTAAAATTTATTAATCACTACCATATTTCAGTGTTAGATATGGTATGAAATTGCTGTCAATTTTTCTTGCAACTCAGACTTTGAAAAATTTGTGTGTATGTGTGTTATCTGGACTTCTCTTTTACATCTCTGACCTGTGGTTCAATGTGCGGTTCAGACAAGTTTCTAGGAGCTTGTTCATTTTACTAAGTATGGTTATAAAAATAATTACTTTAAAAAAAAATCCTGAAATCTTTTTAAATTGTCTTTATAGGAATCCGTGGGATTAGGAGACTAAAGAGGGACAACAAAGTAAAAATATACCCATGGATTCATGGGCTGAAAGAGGTCACTTGTCTCAAGAAAAGGTTCTGTTCACATAGAGGTAGATAGGAAATTTTAATATTCAGTTTATTAGAAGCCAACAATGAGCTCTCTGAAGACCCTATCTGAGATGACTCCCTGTCACGTCAGAGTTTGTCCTTCTATGCTGTAACAGTCAGCAATGCGATAGCAGACTGTAAAAACTCCAGCAGTCCCGACATTCTGCAAAACTTTCAGGCCATGGAGAACAGGGTAACATGGTAGCTTAGCCATTTACCTTTGGATTTAAAATGTAAGACATACTTCTTTGATTTCCATGAGGATCATCTGCTAGTCATTGCAATGTGACAAAATTCACTACTTACCATAATAGATTTATGTATTATCTTAAAGAAAAAAAACTAAAATAGTGCATCCCAGTAGTATTGCAAAAGATGTTGGAACCAGATTCTCTGTTTCGTATTCCCAGCTCCTCACACATTCCAGTCACGTATCTTATCTATTCCTCTGCCTGTCTGTCCATTAAGTAGGAATAAAATTCAAAGGATGCCTGGTGTCTTCTGCACTTTTTTAATTTGACTGTTGGTTCAAGGCCATGTTTCAGCAAAGCATGTCAGCATTTGTTTAAGTCTCACTGCCTTTAGAGATGAGCGCAGTGTTTTGAGAAACTGAGGCCTCTGAAGCTATGTGAAAACAGTACATCCTCAGTATAAATAATAACTCTTGCTTTATCTGATTAGTGATGGGCCACGCTTTGTTTTTTTCCCTGCTTTTTAAAGCAACTGCCTTCATTTATCACCATCCAGGGACCTATTTGGGTAGTCAGTGGACAGAAAACAAGGCATGAATCTGTTGGAAAAATAATTTGGCTCATGTAGTTCTTCTAAATATAACTCCCTGATCAAAGCGCAGAGTCTCTCTTGTAAGTCCTATCCAAAACAGATATTAGATGAAGAATATACTGAAGCCTTCAGACTTTTGACTGTGCCTTTTCAAAGGCATGCCATCCTGAACGTACCATCATGTGATGCTGTTTGAACTGAGCAAACATTTTTCCTTCAACTTCTTTCTCTTGCATTATGCAGCTTTAAAAAAACCCAAACCAAAAAAAAAAAAAAAAAAGGCATCTTCATTTAAAATGCTGGAGATTTTTTAAAGGCTGCTAGAGAAGAGCCGTTGCAGTGTTATGTCTAAGAACCGATTTTTTTATTTATAGCAACTTATGGACATAAATAAACATAAACTGTTTCAGGGTTTTGTGGTACGTTCATAAACATGAGAGTCCTTGCAGATGAAATGGAATCCTTCTGCAATGACAGTTAATAAAAGTTATTTTTGATTTAGCTACTAACCAGTTTGTACTGTAACAAGTGTCTTTCAGGTGACTCTTACTGTCTTGGGCAGAGATGCAGGTGTAGGCATAAGAATATAACTAAACCCTGGTGAGTCTTTACCAATTACTGAGCATTGAAACTTCATTGAAATGCTTTTCCAATGCTGTGGTTTTCTAAAACAAAATTATTAGCTGTTCTGGGGGTGCAGTCACAGGAGAGAAGGACGTGCAGAGGCACAAGGCTTTCCTACAAGTGCACCAGGGAGAGAAAGCTGTTGTTCCTGTAAAACTGCCACAAACAGCGCTAATTAATATACTGATTTTACAAGTGATGTAGGGGACTTTTGTAGGCAGAATTAATTATTAAGATCTCTTTCTTCAAAACACTGTTTCTAAGCTGCTTTGCATGATTATAATATGAACCTGCCCTACAAAGAAGTTGCAGATCTAAGATCACATCCAGACAACAGTCATGTACTTTATCAACAGTTTGAAGATGAATGTATGCACACACCTGGTAAAATTAGGGAGCCTGGTTCAGAGAGATGCTGTCAGGATCAAAGCCTGGGGAGTGCGACACTGAAGTGAAGTCAACATGCTTCAGGGGAAAGGAAGACTTTACTAAGTCAGTGACAATCCCTGCGACTGCTCCATCGCTTTCTAGTTTTCAAAGTATAAAGTTTTTTGATAGTTCTGTGAACTTCACCATGTCATTTTCATCAGAATGCAGAGAGGGATGTAGTAAACAAATCCTGCTGTGATTATGCTGGAATTGCACTCTCTTGGTGCTGGATTTACTCCTGAACTACCTGCAATAATCTGCAGTAGCTGTTCTATAGCGAGCTGGGTTTGGGTTTGGTTTGGTTTGGTTTTGGGCTGTTGTTAAGGTTTTTTCCATTGGTGGGTTTTTTTGGGTTTTTTTTTTTATTTTTTTTGTTGGGGTTTTTTTTTTGTTTTTTTTTTTTTTTTTTTAGCTATCTAATTGGGGTTCATGCTTCAGGGACCTATTTTTAGAATTACAGCAAAAATCAGGCCTTGCAGCAGAGAAGGGTTTGCAACAGATCAAAGGCCAGATTGTTATTACTAATGCTGTTTTTATTCTTAGCCCTACATAGTGATGCTCCTCATGTCTGGAGCACAGATAAAAATGAGATATTGATGACTTTCAGACTCCAAAACCCTTTTGCTTGTCTAGAATGAAATTATGTAAGTGGCAGTAAGTGATGCCTGAATGAGATTAATATAGGCTGCTTTGTTCCTCACTGCTACAGGTAGGAATGAGAAGATCTAGCGAATGACTATTGAAAGCATTAAGAAATTAAGGTGGGTAGTAAAAAGTGGAGACTGACTGGGATTTTTTCTTTAACTTCATGATAATTTGAAGAAATGAGTAGCTGCATTATATAAACCATCAGGTTTGATGATGCATTACATATAACTCTTATTTCGCTTAAGAGCAGCTTCAAAAGATCTAATGCTCCTTCTCAAGTCGATTATAAGCAAATGGAGAATATTTAATAATTCAAATTTCTCTTTACAGCCTAAATGTTTACATCCATCTAAATTAATAAAATTAAAAACAGAGTTTTTTCAATTTGAAAGCAATTTAGTCCACCAAATAAAAATAGTGTACAAGTAGAGGTTCAGCCTCCACTGATAGGGTCATGTCTCTGTACTTGGTTGGGTTTGGGGCAGAATCTGTTCACAGTTTTACATCTCTATAAATTGACAGTGATTCCATTAGTGCCACTTTATCTGATCTGTGTAATTCAAATAAGAATTGAGACCCTGGAAGTTGAAAAGCACAACGTCAAATTGCAATAACTGTGAAGCCAATCACTGTATAATTTCCCTTAGGTTTCACGGGTAGTGAAGTATCTGGATACCTGGATGAACTTTGAATAGTTGGGGAACTTAAATACTGGGGGCTGAGATGAGGAACTGAGCTTTCAGCGAAGGAATGTTTGTTTGGGTTATTTGTTGGTTTCTTTCACCACAGAAAGTGAAAATATTTCACTTATTACATTGTTGTAATTCACAGAACCACAGAATATTTTGGGTTGGAAGGAACCTTCAGGATCATTTAGTTCCCACCCCCCTGCCATGGCCAGGGACACCTTCCACTATCCCAGGTTGCTCCAAGTCCCATCCAACCTGGCCTTGAACACTTCCAGGGATGGCACATTTACAGCTTCTCCAGGCAACCTGTGCCAGTGTCTCAACACCCTCACAACAAAGAAATATTTAATCTAAACCTGCCCTCTCTCAGTTTGAAGCCATTGCCCCGTGTCCTGTCACTTCATGCCCTTGTGAAAAATCCTTCTCCACCTCTCTTATAGACTCCCTTTAGGTTCTGGAAAGTGCTATAAGGTCTCCGTGGAGCCTTCTCTTCTCCAGACCCAAGAATTCCAATTCTCTGAGCCTTTCTTCATAGAAGAGGTGCTCCAGCATTGTGATCATCTTCATGGCCTCCTCTGGACTTGCCCTTTTTGGAAACATGAGATGTGTCCTTCTTCCAGGGCCCAGACCCTACCAGAGTAGAGGGGCAGAATCACCTCCCTCAACCTGCTGGCCACATTTCTCTTGCTTCAGCCCAGGTCACGTTTGGCTTTCTGGGCTGTGAGCACACCTTGATGGGTTCTGTTGAGCTTCTTGTCCACCAACACCCCCAAATTCTCCTCAGGGCTGCTCTCAATCCATTCTCTGAGCAGCCTGTGGTTGTGCTCGGGATTGCCCCGACCCAGGTGCACTTGGCCTCGTTGAACATCATGAGGTTTGCACAGTTCCATCCCTCAAGCCTGTCCAGGTCCCTCTGGATGACATCTCTTCCCTTCAGTGTGCCAACTGCACCACACAGCTCAGTGTTGTGGGCAAACTTGCTGAGGCTGCACTCAATCCGCTGTCTGTGTTGCCAGCAAAGATGTTAAAGAGTGCCCATTGATGTGTGATAACCCATTCACTACAAAATAAACCCCACCAGAGGAAACAGGCTCGCTCCTTTCTTGAAAGTATAATATTAAAACATATTGAACTTAAATAAATCCATTGAATTTCATTGTGGAAGTATCACTTGAGAAGTTACCTAAACTGACACTGAGAGTGCGCTGGGAAATGAAGCAACATAACAAAAATCTGATGTTATTTATACTGATATAATTAAGGAAGATTGTAGGCTCTTTGGTCTTTAAGGTGATCCTTGTGCATGAAGCGGGACAATGGGGGCTACAATAATAAAACTAATATACCAAAGAAAATCACTGACACTGGTGTAAAGCTGTTTTATGGGTAACAGTAAAGCTGCTCAACACATAAAGCATCCATAACACATTTTTCTCAGGAGTTTGTTCACATAATACGCACACAAGTGTGGGAATGAGAAGGGTGATTATCTTCTACATTAAAGTCTTTTTTACGTCTCTCTGGAATATAAAGCAGCTGTAGGAAAGAATTTACACCTATATTCATCTCCCTGCATATGATGTCTGGAACATAGAGGTGATATGTGTGTGAGTGGGAACAATGCCCATATATATTTCAGTGCCAAACAGGGTTTTCTGCTTTGCAGTGCTCATAGGGAAGCTTGAGCACAGGACTTTGCCCATGTGGCTCTCAAAATGTGCTGGTGCCCTTTCTAGGAGTGGGTTTATTCAAGGCAACACGAAATAAAATCTACTAACCTTGTCCTTACTGCAGACAGAGGAGGGATGGTGGCCTCCCTTTCTCTGCAAAGAGGAATCTGGGGTGTTGAGCTGCCAGCTGCTCCTGCCAGAGGTACATTTGGGAATGGTGCGGGGGAAGGATTCAGATTTTAGGCCAGACAATGTGGAAGAGGCAAAATGTCTGCTGTGAGCACTGTGTAGGGCAGCTGGTGTCACTGCTCCTGGTTTGCTTTTGTGCCTCTTGGGGCTCTATGGAAAATCCCATCTATTATGTTGCAAAAAAATAGATCAGTGTATGTCTGCAGGTCTTCTTCACAGAGCAGCACTGATAGCCATATCATCCTTAACTTCTCTAGTGCTGGTAAAGCTGCTATTTCTCCTCTATTAAAACTTAAAAAGTAAAAAAATATAAAAATATTGAAGTGTGGCAACTGTGCACACAGCTCCCGTGAAACTTTTGAAATGCCCAATATTTAAGAAGTATCCACTAATTAGGGCTGCCCAATTGAAGCCCTAATTTTTCAGATTTTTCAGATCTTCTGAGGGATTGATGCTTTCATTGATCTCTAACAGGAGTGGACAGTCAGAGCATTTGAAAGTCTGTGAGACAGGCAGATGAATGTTGATGCACCAGAAGGAGAGTGTGGAAAGACAATGCTTTGTTTGATATTACTAATTGTTTTGTTTTGGCAATTAAGTATTTTTTGAAGCAAGTGACTGATTTGGTGAGAGATGAAAGGGGTTTAAGTGTGACCCACTGAAACTTGTTTCTAGTCCTAGCTGCTTATTATGAAATTAGTTTTTGTTTCAGAGTAAAACACACAGACAGACTTGGTGGTATGGAAACTATCAATTAGCTGTATATACAGAGAAGTCCCTTTCTGTAAGCTGTCATCTTTTATGCAACAGTCTTCTAAATATATTCTTTTGAATGTTTTAATTATTTGGTGATATTTTTAAAAATAGCAATAATAAGGAAAATAAATAGATTGTGATGGAAAACAATTGGAAATACTTGTTTATTCTTTTATTTCCCCCAAACATATTCAGAACAAATTCTTCTGGCCATTTTAAAATACTGCTGCTGGTTTGGTCAAGAGGAGTATAACCCTCTGTCAAGAACTGTTTGATACCATTATGAAATATTGATTTTAGTGCCTCTGTGTTAAAATAATAATAATAATAATAATACTGTGTTGTTTGCTTCATTTTTCCCCCAGCTGAGGAGCAATTACTCTGAAGTTAGGTGGTAGACACAGACTCCAGCAGGAGTGCTTGTGTTACTGTGATTATCAGACACACAGACACTTTATAGAATGAACTTAAGAACACTCTGTAGTATTTTGGGCACCTTCATTCCAGACCTTTTCCACACTAAATGTCTACTTGAAATACAACCTGATATACCTACAAAGATTTGTGACTTAATTTTCCACACAAAACAAAAATCAATGAAAAAAATTAGATCTTACAAACTATTTACTTTAAAGGAAGGATGGGACTTCCCAAAAAAATTAAATTAGTTTATAAAACACACAAGAAGGAAAACAAAGACCTAGGATGCCAAACATTTTGGATGTGTTTTTAGGAACATGAATGGATTTTATAAAGAGTTCGTCCAGGCTGGTGTAACTCCTTCCACAAGGCTGATCCTTGGCCATCCTGGAGTCCACAGCCAGTCACCAGCTCCATCTCTGTGGCTTTGTAGATGATCTTTCTTTGTAGCTGCAGCTCTCAATGCAAAAAGGAGCAGCAGAAAAGGACATACAATAGGAAGCAAAAAAAAGAAAAAAAAAAAAAAGAGAGGAAGAGAACAGGGCTCTTAACAGTACAACTTGATTTGATGTTTTGCCTGAATCTTCACAAGTGTAAATATTTGACTGCAGTTTTGGTGCTTTTTTTATTCCCCTTCAGGTAGAGTATTTGTTTACACAGCATAACATTTCCTCCTTCCTCTCTTCTGTTCTTTCACTTCACGAGTGAAAATCTGCAGCTTTTTTGGCAAGGGTTTAAAGATAATAACAGTAGTGAGTGTGAACACTGCTTTGTCTTGAAATTGTACAAATCACTCTCCTTTTACTAAAGGCTTCCATAGGAAAGAACATTTGAACTTTGACCCATTTTTTGCAGCCTCACGCCAGCGAGACTCCAAATGGACCTGGAAAGCTTGGTTAAAAAAAAATCAGATTTTTTAATGTGAACATCCAAGTTTCAAATCCTTGCTCAGGTGAGACCTTCCTTACAAAGAGGAGGGCAATTTGGCAGCTAATGCTGGAAGTCTTGCTTGACTACTATCTACTTCATTAATCTTAATGAATACTAGGAGCATATATATATCAAGAATGTTGCCCTATTCTACATGAGAAAAATAGCACAGAGTTCTACTTCCAAGAAAAAAAAAAACACACTACTGGTATGCCTCTACTTCCAGGAATCACATTCATTATTTATTCTTTCATCCAGTCACCATTGCCTCCAGCATGTGTTGCCTCCTACCACATGCACGTGGTAGGATTGTTCAGGTTCAGGGGAATTTACCTTCTCTTTGCAGGTTTTTTGGAAAAGTAAGAGAGGGACTCTACCATGGACTTCTATTTATGCTGTTTGTTTAGAGGACAGTAACAAGCAACTACACATATGTTCTGTCAGATGTGTAGATGTAGAGACATTTGGTTATAAAGCTTATCTGTTTCTATATGATGGTTGACTTTAAATGCCAGAAAAGCAAAAAAAAAAAAAAACCCAAACTAATTTAGCCTTAAAAATCCATAAACAAAAGTATATGTTGTCGTTTCGGAGGTTCATACCCCATTTCTGGGATCTTGCACAACAGAATAGTCACAAAGAAGATTTAACGCTGCAGCATCTCTGGCATTAAAAATCTCCCTCTTTCGAGTGATTTTACTGAAGTGAAGTATATAGCTGTAAGATTTAGGAGTAGCTTAATTTAAGAATATTGAAACCTGATGATTGAGTGAAACAGCTTTTCCTAACGAGTACCTTGCTCCCAAGGTACAGAAGATGACTTGCAATTTTTTTTCTTAATGAAAATGGAATGGGAGGAATTAGGTTTCACAGGCCTGTTTCAGAAGTGCTAATGCAAGAAGCAAATCAGTAATGAAAGTACAAAATTTTTTTTTGTCATGTAAAGGAAAGTTGCTGAACCTGTAATGACTGACAAGGGCCGATTTTCACATTACTAACAATTTTCTATGTGTGTTTTATTATGAAATTATTGGACACTTAAATACCTTAATAAAATTATGAGGCTTGAAAGACCAGCATGGGATAGTGTGGAAGATGTCATGCTGTCACCTGTGCCATTTCCCATTGAAAAGGTTCAATCTTAATTATTTTGATTTATGAGTTAGGAAAGAACATCTTTTCTAGAAAAATGTGCAAGCACCTTGTAATTAGTTGTTCATACCCGTGGCTTTTCCAGGACAGAAGGTCTAGCTAGGTTGATGATTTTTCTATCTTAAATTGGTCATATTGCTTGACTTATGGGACGAAAAATGATTCAAGACTAATATTCTTTTAAATCACACAAGGCAGGCAAAACATACTCATTTGTCTGGAAGCAGATAGAAGAGTGTAGTAGAGCAATTGAAATAAATGGAAATTATTTGGGGATGGACTTTGTGGCACCCAAAAATATTTCCTTGATGAGATCCTAAACTCCAGATATTCTGAATACTATTAGGAACTTTTAAGCTATATTTGGCTTTGTGTCCATAAGGTCAACTATCTGTGAAACTCTGTTCTCTGTCTGTGGAGAAAGGAATCCTTGGAAACCAGATTTAATGTCTCCTTGGGTTTTCATACTGAACTAATCCTCTGGGAATTTCATTCTCCCTTCAGTTCAGCCATTTTGGTCTTTGGGAATGATTTCATACCATTTGAAGGAATGAATCCAACTTTTGTGATACTGACATACTCGATACTGCATGATTTTATGTAAGTGCTGCCAAGGAAGTAGTATGTAGCTAGACTGAAATATGGACAGTGTGGGTTCCCATTAGCTGAAATACCTAAAGAATTTGTTATATTTAGAATTTTGTTCACTTATGCTTAATAGAGCTCCACTTTAGGTTAGGGAAAATTGGTTTCATTTTCTCTTGCTAACATTAATAGCTATTAGAGTTGAAAATAAGGCTTTAAACATATCATTAAGGTACACTTAAGTAACTTGCAACTGACAATTAACTCAGCATGGTAATACATTATCATAACATTTTTCTTTGATAGGTTTGTCTCTTAAAAGATAAGAGGAAAGACAAAGGATGGTTTTGTAAGACTCCTGACAAATTTTTTTTCTATTTTAATATAACTTACATTCTGTTATTTTATCAGTGAAATGTGTTCCATCATATATGTTCAGAAAACATTTATTTGACGCTTCATAGAAAGGTAGAATCACAGAATGGTTTGTTGTTGTAGGGGACCTTAAAGATCATTCAGTTCCAACCCTCCTGCCATGGGCAAGGAGACCTTCCACCAAACTAGGTTGTTGAAAGCTGGTTTGATGGTAGGCAGCTGTAACAGACTCTCCTGAGGGGGTGTCTGGGTCTGGGTTTTGTTGCTTTGTTTCTGTGGGTACAGTGCTGAAGTGGGATGAATGCAGAAGAGAATTTGCTACACACTCCATGGATCTTAAAGTTGGGGGAATTACTTCAATAACCAAAGAAAGATACAGGCAGAATTCAGATAAAGCATGATTTGCTTTCAAGTTTTATTAAAAACCTTTCTCAGCAGAAAGCATGAGTTCTAGGAAAAAAAATCTGATTACGGACATCTCAGCATAACATGCCATGTGTTTTCCCTTTGAAGACAATAGTAAAATCCAGTACTGCACTTACACTGAGAGCACCGTTTGTGCTGTCTCTTAAAGAATGGAGTTAATGGTGAGTGTGTGAGCTCCTCAGCACAGGGACCAAGGACTGGCACCTCCCAAAGCCGAGCGGAGCGTTACGGTGACAGCAGCAGTGTCGGTGACATCCTCCACTCCCTGCAGAGCCAATGGGCATTGACCTTATCCTGTCAAAGCATGTAAAAAGCGATGTGGGCAGCACTGGCTTTGTGAAAACTGGACACATTTATCCAGGACATTTCACCGCATTACCACAGAGTCACTTGTAGAAGTGTAGCTAAAATAGCTGCCACGTGGTAAGTTTTCTGCAGTGAAGCTAGAAATGCAACAAAGGCAAGAGTAGTGTGAGTGAATGTTTTTCAAAATGCTCTAAAAGCAAACCCACCAGTGTCAGGCACGCAAAATCCCATCAGTTCTGTGTCCCAGATCTCCTCTCCTGCTTTCTTGTAAATCCACTCTTGAACATATTGGTTTGAAAATTGCACATCTTAGAGCTCTGCAGCCTGGCAGTCTGAGCAGTTTGTTTTGTTTTGAACACTTTCACCACACTTAAGTCTGCAGAACTTACAGAAATCAGACCAGTTGCATGCATTTTCCTGGAGCTGATAGTAGCACAGCATCCAAGCATAGTATTTCCTAGCTCACTCTCCTCCTCAATCATTTCTTGAAAATTCCTTCATAATAACCTTATCCAAACCATAAATATGAAAGTCAAATAAGCCCAAAGGAGATTTATCATCCTCTGACTCGGCACTCCTTTCATGATTAATAATGACATTGATTCCTTTGGAAATGAAACAAAAATTAATTTAAAGGTTCTGATTGGTTTTAGTATTAGGTAAACTTAACATATCGAATGAGCGTAAAACAATTATCAGTCTTATTAACAAAATTAGCTACAGCAAATTTACCAGAAGGAAACTGTTGCTATTTAGCTCCCTAATTATGTCACTATTCTTTGTGACCAAATGATATAATGAAAATAATTTGATCTACAGCTGCTGCATAGAGAATTTTCTAGGAGCAGCTGAATATCATAATCTGTTTTGAATGTATGTTTGCCTACTCTTCTTCTGTTTCAGAAAGTAGAGGTCAAGGGCTTCAAAGAACTTTGCAATGAAGTGAAGTTGAACTGTGCTAGGCAGAATATGGAATAGATTCTTTTACTATTATGAAATGTTAGATAACCCTTTCCTTGAGGCCAGAACCCTTTGACTTCTTGAAGTGATCTATGGTGTATGAATTTCAGACTCTGGAAAAGCATAGGATGTCTTTTATCCTGCCTGGCACGAAGGCCAAGGATTGGATTTTCCATGCTGTGCTGTTGTCTGCCTATTTCCTTGCACTGTGCCTCAATCCAAGCACATAAACTTGGCAAGTTTTTCTTTCCAGCCCTGAGAGCTGACAAAACGGAGAGCAGTTGGATGCCCTCTAGCCACAGGCACTTCAGCCCAGGGGGACAGTCACCTGGCCAACCTTGAAGGCCACCCAAGCATTGGTGATACACAGAACTTGGGGTGCCAGCTCTCATCTATTCTGTGTGAGGATCCTGTGCTCATGGGTTAGCAGTGCAGTGGGGTAGAAACAATGAGAGCTGACGAAGCTGATGAGAGAAGTCATACATGATCTTGGAAAACTTCTTGCAAAACATCTCTACTGGCACTCCTGTGCTTCCACCTCAGCAAGCATTTAAATGGTGGGGTCTCTGAGCATTTCTGTCCTGCCAGATCTATCTACCCTCCCTGGTTTCATCCTGACTGCTCAGGATACGACCCTCGCTGTGTGTGTGTTCTCATTTCTCTCTTCCACTTGCCATCTACCTTCCCTGAATTGCCATCAGTGGGCAACTTGGGTCCAGGGACGTTTCCTAGCCCCATACCTATAACAGCTGTCCCCATTTCTAAGTAGAATCTTTCCCTCTCTCCCTCCCAGTGTAGCTTTATGAACTGGAAAAAGGAGATTAAGACACTCTGGTACAGTAAGAAATCTGCAACATGAGAGCGACCTGCATATTGTAAAACTGCCTTAGATTGTAACAATGAACTGAACTTCAATATGATCAACTGCAATATTAA
Organism: Pachycephala philippinensis; assembly: GCA_013397055.1. Lineage (NCBI taxonomy): Eukaryota > Metazoa > Chordata > Aves > Passeriformes > Pachycephala > Pachycephala philippinensis. The sequence continues at coordinate 1,221,828 of VWZT01000384.1, forward strand.
ACTACACAGAAGTGAATGGGAAAGCTCCTGTGGAATAGAAACCCCTCGAGTACATCCCCTGGCTGCTTGCTTAATGCTTGTGAAGATGCTCTGAACTACACAGCTTGTTTTCTTGCCTACACTCCGACTTTATATCTTTATGGTTTGTATCCTCTGGGAAACATTTTTATTTTTGTTTCATTATTTAAAGCAAGCCTAATATTAATGATGGGGCTGCTGTGCATTAAGGCACTGTGCTACCAATACACATCAGCTCATAACTTTTGGTGAGGCTTTCTTCATAATTTATGTCCAAAGCAGAGTATGCTGACACAAAATCGAGGATTTAACCATGTTTACTGCTGCTTGTGATAATTAGATCATTTCATACTGGAACTACTAAGCAACTGAAGTAAGGTGGGCCTCTAAGTAATTGTTAAATTTATAGTCTTCTCTTAAATAATCAAACATGAAGAACTTGAAATATGTTTTGTAGCCTTTTCTTTACATAGCATAATCAGAAAACCCATATGCTGTACATAAGCATACTTGGGTGCCATCAGATGGACCAGTGCAAGAACGGGCAAGCAAAAATCATGCCCTCATAGGATTTGCCCAATCATTCCCTAATTGCTCAGCTTTATGAAGTTTCCTATGGTATTTCTTGAAAGAGTTGTGTTGGGCCCCAGAAGAAGTTCCAAATATCACAATTTTTTGACAGTTTCAACACTGCTAAACGTGACTGGAACAGAAAGGGCTTTAAATGAGAAATCAAATCCACACGGGCTTCTATTAACCTCTGGTTTGGCATATTTTAAATCCCTGCACACATCTTTATATGTTTTCTGATCAGCCGTGCTCTGGCATCTGGTTAAAAGCGTGTAACAAGTCATATGGCTCAGCTTTCTATGAAATAAATATACAGGGGGTGTGGTGTCAATGTGAGAAAGATCTAGAAGACTGAACAGGCACCTAGTTCAAAGGCAGTATAGAAAGATAACTTGAGGGGTAAAAAAACAACAAACCATGTTTCATAAAATCTGTTGTTTTAGGTGGGAAGCAGAGGAATTTTTCCTTACTGATGGATTATGGTAAAAATATAAGAAACGTAAAATCATAAGGACATGCAGTCCTTAAAGAGGCTTTAGATCCAGGAGAGCTAAAATTTACACCTTCTTGCCCAGATAAACTGTAGAAAAACTTAGTCCTTTGCTTTGAAAGGCATTTTCCATCAGTCACTCGCTCCTGTGGCTCCTTCTCAACATTATTAAGCATTAAAGATCAGAGGTGAGAAAGAGGTTCCTATACAATCAAAGTATTAATTTTGGGTTCTCATTGTGACATTGCAAAGACTTCTTTTCATTTCCTGATGTGATTTGTTTCTTTCCCACATTGAACAATACCTACTCTTATTTTTGCACCTTTCATAGCAGCTCTCCTTGTTTCCCTTTAGATATCCAGAAGTGACACATGAGGCTGGTGGACTCTTGATGAAGTTCTCCCATTAGATGGGAATGTTTGTTGGGTTGTCCCTGAGAAGACAAGAGGTGTAACCTTTCCCTAGACATCTTCCTGCTTAGTTTAGGATGCTTTTTCTGAAAGATGGGTGTTCAGTGACAGGTACATACTGCACAGATTAGAAATGGCATCCAGAATTAAGCCATCTTTAGGATACACTAGTGATCATCCATCTCTGACTCTCATCAGAGCATGGAGGCTTTAAGAGAAGCCATGACTTGGGTTTTGTGGGGGCTAAATGTTTCCCCATTTGCATCCTTTGCTAGGAAAACAAAAACAATTATTCCCCAAATCCCGACTCAGAAGGGATGAATCTTTTTTCAGTGGGTCAGACCCTTCCATGCTTTAATCTTAACACAGAAATTCCTTTTTGCAAATCCAGTTTTCCAGCCCCTGATGCAACGTGATTAAGAATAACAGAGTTCCTGCATATGTAGCTCCTGCACTTCATTTTCTCAGTCGTATCTATGAGTGAAATGCATTCAAATGCCAAAAATACGTAGCGTTTCTGAAGCTGATTGTTATTAATATTGTTCTGTTTGGGTTTTTATAGCTGTAAACCTTTTTGAAGTGCCTAGCAAAAAGCGAGAGGAGCAGCTTTGGAGGGGGGAGACAACTTTGAAATCCACAGAGCAGAAGCTTTAATCTCCAGTTGTGACTGACATCAAACAAAAGTGCAAAAACTCCCTTTGTTCTTGAGCACAAAGGGTGTGTTTGTTGTTTGTTCAGGGTAAGTGAAAGGCCCCCATGAAGTCCCACTGAAGATGTTTAATGAATCTGGCAGTCTCCAAGCTGTCTCTTCTACAGAGTAATCCTAGAGACAGACCCATCACACATAATTTAACAGAGTGTGACACGACAATCTCTGCTCAGGAGACACTTTGGAGAGGGAATACTTTTATTACTCAACAGCACAGACCCCTTAGGGTGGGGGCTGTGGAGCAGAGCTCTTGGTGGTGGTGGCCACACTTTCATCTCTGAACTGAGGAGAACTGCTCAGGTATTGCTTATTAAGCTTCTTTGAACTCATAGTTAAAATCACGTGAATTGTACTCTCTTTAGTGCAGGGGGCAGGGATTTTGGCAGCCTCAGCTCCTAATAGAAGTCAAAGTCAAGAATATCTAAGAAAGGAGGAGACTTGCTACCAAAATCAGGTCAAACAGGGACACGGGTATTAGGGAAGGAAGGAAGAAATTGTATCAAAATTGGAACAATAGTGGAAAAGACTAAAAAAAAAAAAAAAGTGAGTGAACATTCTTAGATGTCAGATCCATTAAATTTACCACATATATGTCATCTTTTATCAGTTTGTCCTACTTGATCATTCCTTGGATGAGTCAAATAGGAATAACCATGGTGTGTGTCAAACCTCCCTTGTCCTTGCTATGATCTAATGTTTGTAGCCTGGGTATTGTGGAAGTTGGGCTGTTTACTGCCAGGACTCATGTTCTGTTGCCAGGCTAAGGATGTTCTGTGTGGCTGGGAGCACGTGGAGTAGCTGGTCTGTGCTTTAATGGTCTGGGCATGTATTGCCCTTGGATAGGACAGAGGGGGCTTAAATCCTTCTTAGACTTGAGTGCTCAGGTGGGTGCTTTCATCTTCTCTCAGCAAAATCAGTTTTCAGCGCTGCCTCATTCTGCATGTGGGCAATCTGTTTTCACATTTTTGTGTCACCATTTCTTCTATAAAATGGGCATAACCTTATATACCTCCTTTGGGATAAACTATGGAGTGGAGTGTGACAACTCATAGCAGAGCCTGTGAAGAAGGCACTGTTCTCTTGGAGAACACCATGATTGGGGTTCTTTTTTTCCCGAGCTTCCTCATGACATCAATCAAATTTTACTTTTTATCCCCACTGCTGGATGTAAATGCAAAATGCATTTGTAGAGTAGATGTCAGCCACTCCTGGGACTGCTGAGGGTCTAAGCACTATCTGCTGTTGCATTTGATCCCCTGCCAAATGCCAACCAGAGCCCCAGGAAACCATCAAACTTCAGGTCTGATGACTGGGATTTCGACTTGGTACCAAAACAACCTTGATGCCCTGGAACACAACACACAGCCCCTTTCTAAGAGCTTCTCTGCCCAGCATCACTGTTTGAAATATTCCTTGTTCTCTCTTAAATTGCAAGAATGTTGTGAGATCTATCTAAAATAGCAGTCCCTGTTTCCCTCCCTTCTTCCCCCACCCCTTATCAAATCAGACGTCCAAAATCAAGTGCCTGTGTGCTCTGCTGACAAGCACAAGGGGATTAGGGAGTGACGGGTTTAACAAAACTGGCTCAAGGTTTTGTAAAATGCATCTTGGAGCCTGAGCTCTGAACGAGCCATAAAATTCCTCCCATGAGGTACAAGTGAGGTTTCTACAAGACTGGATCAGAACTTAATCATGTTTTTTTCCTAGGTTATTTTTTTTCTTGCTTTCTAAAAGGTGCCAGAAAACCATCTGACTTTTTAAGATGCTGTAAGACTAACAATGACTTAATGTAACCATTGTGTAAAAAATCACAAATATGTTTTACCACCATCAAAAAGAACTGATTTCTGGGCTGCATGCAAACCATTTGGGGCAATTAGCATGTAATTTAATTTGCATTAATCAGCACAAGGTCAGCAAGAAATTAACTTTGGGTGTAGATTTTACATATAACAGCATTTGAGAAGAAGGGAGGAACTGTTTTTACAGGGTGTTAATTTGGAGCTAAGTGCATTCAGCAAGTTTGGCGGGGCTTGGCCTTGCAGGAGAAAGATGAATGATGTGGATTTGGGAGCATTGAAAGCACAAAATGATGTGGCAATTTACCAAGCATTTAATGTTGCAATATATAAACACTTTAACAGACTCCTTGGCACTTGCAAAGATCAGAGCACAGGTTTTGCTGAAGCACCGAGCACTCTGTTAGAGCTGAAGGGCCCTGTCTGGCTGAACGTGGACAGGGTCCCAAAGGGCTGCGTGCACTGACCAGGGGTTGTGCCAAATAATGCAAGAACACAGCCAGGTATCCCAAAAGCACAGATCTCCCTGCAGCTCTGCAGTATTTCCTTCCTGGAAGGAATTTAGGCAAATTACTTATTTTGTCATGTGCCTCTTCAGACCTGCAGCCATTCCCTCTGCAGCCATTTCATTTCACAAACTCTCCTGGGGCTCCATGAGCCTGTCATGTGAGCTACGTGGTAAGTGTTGTGAGAAACCCACTGCTGATGACACAGGAATTGTTTTTGACAAATGTTATCTGAGCATCTGGTTATGGGAAACGAGATGCTAAGAAGTCTTGTGGTGTTTGGCCACGGTGAGGTGGTACATAAAATGTGCATGGCTGATCTTATGTCCTTTTCTTTGGATGAAAAGCATTTATCACTTGTGTGGTGTAGAAGGTGTCTGAGAGTAAGACTCTTGCATTTCCAGTTTTTTCACAGAGGATAATCTCAAGGCTCTTTGGAGCTGCCACTTGTCCATCTGTAGTTCACACACATCATTTTTGCAGCAGGCTTAGAAAGAATCAAGGGCAGCACTGCACAGCCCATTTTAAGACAGGATGCTATTGCCATGGCTGCAGCCATTGCCTAAATATTATTCTGGAAATTGAATTTTTGGACAAAGTAGACATAGAGGCATCACATCCAGTTATTTATGCTCGGCTGAGATGCTGATGTTGACCCTGACAGGTGAGTTCTCAGGACTCACTCATGGTGAGTTCACCTATGCTTTTTGCCTCCTCAGAGGGAGATCCATGGTGGGTTGAACTGGAATTGAATTGCAAGTCAAAGGGGATTGATTATGCTTTTGGGCTTCTTTGTTAAGTTCCCAAACTTAAATGGCTTTAATCAGACCAAAGCATGTCTGAAGGAACCGGCTATACAAGGAGTTTTGGCATGCAAAACACATCACTTTGGAACTCAGAATTAGGATCCAGTTTGATCACAAACTGGGATCATACCTTTATGAGATAGCTTAGTTTTGCTTGAGCTTTTCTCCCTCTGTGGCTTAGGATACATTTACATCATCCACTGAAAGATTCAAGCTACTGTGCACAGCCTACCTGCCATGGCAAAATGGTGTTTCTGAGTGGACCTACCCGATTTCTTGTGTTGCTCCCATTGTTTCAGAGAGGTTTTGGTATCTTGACACTCCATCTTGGCAAGATATCCTTAAGCAATACTCCCTAGTTAGCTCACTATTAAAAAAAAAGTATGTTTAATTTTTTAGTTGCATGACAGACTAATAAAAGCAAATTTGACTTTATAATCATAGAATTATATAAGGTGGAAAAGATCATGGAATCCAAGCATTAACCCAGCACAGCCAAGCCCACCACTAAACCATGTCCCCAAATCCCATATCTATATGTCCTTTAAATCCCTCCAGGGATGGTGAGTCTACCACTTCCCTGGGGAGCCAGTTCCAGAGCCTGATGACCCTTTCCATTAAGAAGATTTCCTAATATCCAATCTAACCCTCCCCTGGTACAATCTGTTTGGTCGTGTCCTATTGCTTATTACCTGGGAGAAGATCCCGTCCCCACCTGGCGGCACCCTCCTCTCAGGGAGCTGTAGAGTGAGAAAGTCTCCCCTGAGCCTCTTTTTCTCTGCAGTAAATACCACCAGCTCCCTCAGATTCTCCTCATAGGACTTGTGGTCCAGACCCTTTCCGAGCTCTATTCCCTTCTCTGGACATGCTCCAGCCCCTCAATGTCCTTCTTGTAGTGAGGGGCCCAAAACTGACCCCAGTATTCGTGGTGTGACCTCACCAGTGCCCAGTACAGGGGGACAGTCACTGCCCTGGTGCTGCTGGCCACACTATTGCTGACACAGGCCAGGATGCCCTTGGTCTTCTTGGCCACCTGGGCACATTCCAGCTCACGTTCAGCCACTGTCAACCAGCAAACCCCGGTCCTTTTCCACTGAGCAGCTTTCCAGCCACTCTTCCCCAAGTCTGTGGTACTTGTGGGGTTGTTGTGACCCAGGGGCAGGACGCTGCACTTTGCCTTGTCAAATCTCACACAATTGGCCTCAGCCCACTGATCCAGCCTGTCCAGGCTCTGCCTTTCTACCCTCCAGCAGATCAACACTCCCACCCAACTTAGAGTCATCTGGGAACTTACTGAGGGAGCACTCGATCCCCTCATAAAGATGTTTGATAAAGATACTTTTTTTTTTAATTAAAGATACTGCTTTCCTCAAAAATTTATGCTCTGACATTTTAAGGAATTCCTCAGCCTAGATTCCCAGTTTGTGCAGAATTTTCATCAAGGGTTTTGAAATGCATCCATCTCCTGCGTGTTTTCACAGGATCTGATTTATTTCTTCCTTCCCACAAACCAAGATTTTAACTCTGAATTACAGGCCCTACAAAACTCTGTGAGTTTGGGCACTTAGAATCACGAAAAATCACTAGTCATTTTTTAACATCTTGCACAAAACTGTCAAGTGTCAGATGACATGAGGAAGGTCAAAGAAAAATGTGTTGTAAATCTAACTGAAGATTTATATCCCACCTCTTTCATTTTAATCAATGCTAATAGATTTTTAAAGACAAAAAAGGAAGAAAGGAAGGAAGAGTATCCTTTGAACAAAAAATGTTACGTAGAGAGCTTAAAGTACTAAAAAAGTGTGGTGATTTTATTTTTTCAATCTTGAAATAAAACTAATTAGTGAGGATAACAGCTGAGGAAACAAAAGTCTGTGCTAATTCATTTTTAAAATAGTAAAGATTATTTTGTACCTATTAGTTTTATTTTTATGGCAACTCTATAGACCTGATACATTTCTTTCCCTTCAGAGCATTTTTAAATAGAAAATCTGACTATTACCAGAAAATGAATCAAGAGTTCTCAGCCAGTATGTATAACCAAATATCAATTCCTCTGATTTGAATTATTCAACTTTCAGTTTGTTTCCCTTCCATATAGGACAGTGCCATATTACCTACCTCATTAGGAAACTTGGGGGTTGATGAGTTTTTCCCATAAGCCTGTATTTCCTCTTGGATAGGGTAGGAGTAAGGTCCACTTATCACATCCCATTCATTGCCAAATGTTCTCTTGGTAGATGCATCCACTTGTCTAGATGCCAGATCCCAGAAATTAAACTCCTTTCTCTTTTTCAGTTGCATGGGAGTTTCTGGTCAGCATCACTCTCTCTGGTGAAAGCTTGTTTTTAAATATCCACTTTCATCCCTACTTGTTGGATGCATTTCATGGATGTGTGAAATGAACCTTCTGTGTAGAGCACCAGAAGATCATTTTAAAATAGGTTCCATAGAACTGTTAAATGTGGTTCTATTTCTAATTTTAGCTTAAGAGGATGAGTAGCCATTAAATTCTCATCTGTAATTATTAACATTTTTCATGTTCATTGACATGTGTTAATACAAACAGCTCATACATTTGTATATATTGTGCAAGTTGACTTTCTTTACATTGCGCTCCCAAGAACACAAGGTCCTTGATATCCCACATCATTAAAGTCATGATCTTGGCATTACTACAAGTGCAAAATAAAGATACTCCTGTTCAGACAGAGCAGGTTCTGCTTATGCTTTAAATAGATTTTAAATTAAAGCAGAAAATAAACAGTTCTGTAACCAGCTGCGTTTGTTCTCTCTCTGCCTTTTCTCTCTCTTTCTCTCAGATCTGGTGCTCTGTTGCCTCCTCTGTTACTCTTCACTCTTTTGATCAGCTTTCTCCTCCTTCCCTTTAGTTGCAGGCCAGATGTTCTTACGACATGTAGATCTTTCCAGATACTTTACTTCCTTTGTAGAGTAGCCATGTCTGCAACCACAGCCTGGCCACTTGTAAGTTGTTTCAAGTGATGTATTATCTTTAAAAAATACACTGAAGTGCATTTTTCTGTCAGAATTTGTGAACTGCACAAGCTGTGAGTTTTGCCCCCTTCCCTGTTAAAGATCTTTTAGGTAAATGGGAAAGGATTGTTCCTTCTGTCTCCCAGATGCTGAGATGCAGAGTCAGGGCTGCTGAATGCTCGAGAGAGGCAGCACACACCTTTTCTATCGCAGAGAAGCAGTGGGTACCAGTCCTGCTGTATGCTTTAAATGCAAAACTTTTTATTCCCCTGCTGTCCAAGTATTAAGCTTCAGCATTTATGCAACATTTTGTACTCCTGTGTTTTCTCTCTGTGCTATTTAATTTTCATGATGCTCTTTGGATACTCCCAAGTGAAAAAGGTTAGAAAAGACCTTTTGCATCATGCAGACCAACAGTCTGTAAGTAATTGCTACCCCTATGACTCAGACAGAAAATCTAGGCATATAGTCTAAAATATCTACCAAAACAGACAAAAGGAGATGGGGCAAATTTTAGACTGGTTTTGTTTCAAAAAAAAAAAAAAAANTGCAAGAGCTTGAAACGAATCTTCCTTCTCCTGAGCACAAAGATACTGTGAGTGTCTTTATAACACACAAGGCATACAGAGGTAGTACCTGTCCTGAAGACCTGTCCCCATCTGCATGAATGGCTCTGAAGCTGATCAGTATGGTTTCACCATGAAATTGTATTTAGATACTTAGAGGTAAGGAACTGAGTCTCTGTGACTTGTGTTTTCACAGTCTGGAACAGCAAAGAAACTTCTCCCCCTGTATGTATGTGCATAATACAAATAGCAAATGTCACAGCGTTTCTGTTCTCCTGATAAAAATAGTATCCTAGATGTCAGATCGCTGGAGCTGAGGGCAACAATTGATCTCCCATCTGCAACTATGTTAAAGGCTGTCTAATCAAAAACCAAAATCAACAGAGGAAGCAGAGACAAAAGTGTGATAATTTGTTCTAGGTAAAAATGAACAAAAATTTCAATTAGAGCAGAGGTAAAGCCTGATGAGATACAGCCTTTTGAGTTACAGCCAGTGCCTTGCTATTCACATTCACCAATTAAGTGGTCCAGAGTAAAATGATTCTAACAATACCTGGGTTTGTGTTTCCAATAACACAAAAGCTTCAGGCAATGAGTTACTCATTTTTCTAGATTTTAGGAGAAGATACCTAAATGAACTGTCTGCTTTCTGAAAGCATGCTGGAAAGACTCCATTTCTGAAGCTGAGACCAATTTCCTTTCTACTTCAAACTTTGCATAGGTGTAACATATCATAGGTCATAGAATCACAGAACGGTTTGGGTTGGAAAGGACCTTGAAAATAATCATCCTATTCTACGGTGTGCAAGGACACCTTCCACTAGACCAGGTTCTTCCACATCCAAGCTACAGTTCAATTCAAGGGATGGGACAGCCACAGCTTCTCAGGGGAACCTGTTTTAGTGCCTCACTACCCTCAAAGTAAAGAATATCATCCTAATAGCTAATCTAAACCTGCCCTCTCAGTATAAAGCCATTCCCTCTTGTCCCATCACAACATGCCCTTGTTCAAAGTCCCGCTCCAGATTTCTTGTGGGCCCCCTCAGGCACTGGAAGGTGCTGTAAGATCTTCCTGGAGCCTTCTCTTCTCCAGGAGGAAATAACTCCAGATCTCTCAGCCTGTCTTCATAGGTGAGGTGCTCCAGCCCTCCAAGCATCTTCATGCCTCTCCTCTGGACCAGTCTGTTTCAGACCTGGCAGTCTTGCCCAGGTACAACGTGATTGCTGCAGACATCCTGCAGGCAGGTTGCAGCTACCTGGAAGTGCCAGGCAGGCTCAAGGTGTCTGAGCTGCACTTGCACAGCAGCCCCGGGGTGTCCAGGGCTGTGGCAGTGCTGTGGAGCACAGGGACAGACACACGCTGGTGATGCTGAAACAGGAACATGGGAATTCTCACCTTTGCTTTAGGCACACAGGTGGGATTCGTCTTGCCTAATATATGCATTTAAAAGTTATGGATCTAATCCCTTTGTAGTCAATGGAGAGATGTGGTAATGCTCTTTAGTATAACTGATCTCCCCTCAGTGACAATAGAGAAACCCTAGATGACTAGCTTAGACTAATTGCTTCAAAGGTGGGATTTAACCACCTAAAATAGTAAAATTCTATCAGATTAAAGTGTAGCTTTTCACACCTATACAAAACAAATGTGATTTGAGCCTAAATAATTGCACAGAACAGCAGATAACCAACTTAGACTGCAAGTGCCTCTTGTGAGGAGAAGACGTATTTTAAATGTTTGTGCAACCCACAATAATGCACTGATTTATACATCTTGCAGTGTTCTGTATTATGGTCACACTGCTCTGGATTTTATTGGATTTTTTCATTTTAAAGATGGAGATGTGAGCAAGAGGTTAATTGGTTTGCATGAGATCTGACACGGGGACACTCAGTAAAATGGGGACATGAATCAAGGCTTTCTACTCCTCTCATGATTGCACTCATGATTTTTGGTCCATTGTCCTGGACACTTGTCCACCATTTCTTTGTCATGAAATGTCGTCCATCGCTTGGCTAGTAGAAACACTTTTTCAGTGTAGCAAAACACCACTAGGTTTTGGGCTTCTGAATATTTTTTAAAGACTGTAAGCAAATGGAATGGTCAAGGAATAATTTGAACTAGAAGTAGAGAGCAGAAGGCATATTTTTAATCAGTATAAATTAGTTGTTGTTACTGGATTGCCTCTGAAATCTTGATCATTTTCCTGTGTAAATGATTGTTATTCCTGTGGCCTTTCAAGGATTTGCAGCATCACATAATTAGTTTAGCAAACTCATTGGCCATACGTGGAAGGCTTGGGTTTCCATTAAATAAAGGGCAATGAAATTATTAAATTTCTACTGTATGTAATTTGTGCAGAGCATTCTGCAATATATGCATATCAGTTATTAATCTACAATCAATTTTCATATTAAATGTTGAATTTAAACTCCACAGCTGGACTTTCATCCTGAAAGAAGCCAGATAGCCATGTGCATCTGGTTTAATCTTCCCTTCAGCCATATTATTTTAAAGGCACTCCTGCTTAGTACATCTTACAATTGAAAAATAATACTCATATTCCCTCTCATCCTCAGCAGCTGTGATCCCTCTGCAGATGTTGTTCTGTCAGACGTTTCATTATGTGTGATAGAAAGCGTAGGTTCTTTTTGTCTGTCTGTGTTTACTGCTTTGTAGATTTTCTTTTTTTTTTTTTATTTTTTATTTATTCCTTTGGCTGTAGATGAGTCCTTCCATAATACTTCACTTTATCTCCTATTGCTGCTGCTTCTCCTTCTTTCTAAGTGCAGAAATGATCAAGAACTTGCAACTGCGTGGAGCCGCCCAACAGAAGCCCATTGATTCCCCACCAAAGGGCTCTGTGTGAGCCATTCTGCTCCAGCCTGAAAAGAAAGCTTTGTTCCCTCAGCTGGTAGTGTCTTAAGATGCTGATCCTTGCCATATTTTTTGAAAACTGTAGCAGTTCATCAGACTGTTTGACACTTCCCGTTCAGCTGTGTACTCTGTAGCAGACCCTGGTATTTGCTGCTGCTCGTGCATCAGCCTCACCAGCCCGAGCCTGCTCCGGAGCAGCCCGGGCACCACGGTGAGTTGTGCTGGGCACAAGTCATTTGGAGGTGAACAGTAAAGGAGCTGAAATCTGGAGTGCTGGTGGCCATGCCTGAAATGGTAGTAATGGATTTAGTATTTGGGGCAGGAGGTATGGGATTTGTCATGTTGGTTGAGTATTTTCCTGGCCGCTTTCCATGACTGTTCAGATATTTTTAGCATGGAGTACAAGCTATGTTGTCTCAGTTGACCTTGGAGCATGACATTTTAACATGGAATTGGTTTGACTTGCTAATCATTAAAATGATTTATTATTTTTTATTGCAAGAGCAACTAGGATCCCAGTCATGTTTTGCAGATGAAAAGGGAAGCAAATTGAAACCTGTCTTCCCTTGACTAGCAGTCCTTCATGATACCCATGTTTCCCAAGCTGCCGTCTTTCTCTCTACACCATTAAAAGTAATTATGTCCAGGTTTGTTTTTTAATTTGTCTTTTAGTCATTTGGCAAATATTATATCAGAGTGACTGAAACTAATCCCAAGGTTTCACAGTGCTCAATGAGAAGTGTAGAACAAAAGGATTGTTTCTGTTGCAAACAATTTATGACCTTAATAGAAGTTTACAGCTGCCATCAGAAAGGCAAGATCTTGCTACCAGTGTATTTGTACTGGTGATTGCTCTCTCTTTGCCTTCATTCCCAGACTCAAGTTTAAAGATCAAGCCCCTAAATACCAAGTTCTATTAAGGAATTAGCAGCAGTAGCACTGCACCAGGATATCGTAGCAGCCTGTTTTAAGGCAGTAGCACATAATGTAGGAAAAGAGCTTCGGACCAGCCACAGACATAGCCAAAAGTCCATGAAAGTTGAATTCAAATTTTGAAGTCCAGATCAATTTTTAGCCTGACTGGACTTTTTGACAAGTTGTCAATTTTGGACAATTCATGTTTATTGAGTTTTGCACCTCCTTAAGTTAACCTGACCTGAGAGGAAATTACAGTCATTTTTAAGATGCATTTTACTGCTACAGTGGTGTAGAAAAGCTTTTGACTGAAAAGAGCATCAAGGACTTGTTGACTTTTTCAGTCTACTAAATAAGCACCTGCTCAAGTATCTGATGTACATTTAAAAAAAAAATTAAAATAATAATAAAATTTTAAAAAGCCAACCATCCTCCTGCATCAAAAGTAGCTGCACAGTTTAAAGATTTACCCAGCAAAAGCTGAAACCAAGATGTGAAAATAAACCTTTCTTTGACTACCTTGGCAACTGGGAACACCACAACCTGCTCCTACAAATCACATGGCGGATCTCCCAAATAGGGCCAAAGAGGCTGTTTCCCTGAAATCTGTGTCACACTATAGCTCCTTTCATACATAGGAAGTGAGTAAATCATTGAATAATGCAACATCCTTCCCCGTCTGCGAGAACTGTGCCAAAGCCAAGCGTGAGGGTCTGGGTTAAAGCAAACTCAGTTACTTGGTAACAGAGTTGTGTTTTGGAAGGGTTAAAATGGGAGGGATTTTTGACTTGTGTTCTGGGGGGGGGGTTAAAATTGCCAAGGAAAACTGAAAACTTGAGGAAGATCCCCAGGTGCCTGCATTAATACTCCCCAGTCCCTCTGATGTGAACTGGCAGGTCCCATAAAGCCACTCAGCCTTGAACAGGGAAGGGAAGGAGGGAGAGAGCAAAAGCTCCAGCTGCGACTCCAGAGCCCCAGAAAGAGCCTCTAACCCAATTCCCTTAAAGTGCACAAGCCTCACGAGCCACAGCATCTCTTTGCCACTGTATTCACTGAGTTCGCAGGGCAAACAAAAGATCCATACCAAGCGTGCATCCTTCCAGAGGGGGAAAGCTTTTCCTCATTTGCCCATAGATTTCCCCCCCTTTTCTTTCAGTTTTATACGTAGAGATATGTATGTATACATAGATATATATATTATTATTTTTGTTTTAATGGCGGGGGGAGGCGGGGGGGATTTTGCTAATTTTTTTTTGGCTGGTAATTAAGAGAGCTAACACCAGCTAGGCTAGAGTGAACGCAAACAAGACCCCTATAGGCAGCACAGTGCATTAATGTAAAATATGCCCAGACAACATAACTTGTCAGAGAGGATTATTTCTGCTTAGTGAATCTGCAGGGGCCCCTTTGCTCCACCACTCAGCGTCTGACTAGAGAGAGAAAGAGAGAAAGAGTAGCCATTAGTGAGTAGCTACTGTGGCATTGATGTTTGAGCGCACTTCTGAACTGGCTTTTGTTGAGAATATCGGTGCAGAAAGCATGCGCTGTCCCAAATCCGCTGTTACTATGAGAAATGAGGAGCTGCTTTTAAGGTATGTTGTCTCCTTTGTTTTAACGCGTGCTTTCGAGTTGCCTGGGCCCGCTGCAACTATAACCGTGCTGTGTATTAAGTAGTTTCCCTATTTAAAGGAAAAGACAGGCATTGCTGGGTGCAAGTAGCATTTTCCACTAGTTCGGGTCGCACATTTCGTGTATAACAACAAATGTACGGAGAGGGCAAGGAGGGGGAAAATAAATATATTTATCTTTTCTCTTTTTTTTGTTTTTTTTCCTCTTAAAAGAGAGGTGGTATTTCTTTTATCACCTCCTTTGCAATATTTCTGCCTGCTTCATTATTATGCACTGGGCATGGAATAAGCATGGAAAAAGCTCAGGGAGACTCCATATTAGAGCTAGTGCCCTAAATACCACTTTAATTTTCACTTAGCCTATGTAAATAGTTACTAATGCTTTACCTAGTCTCTACCGCTCGAAGATGTTTTAAAAATACCTAAATACTCCTATAATGTGGGATTACACATCTATTCTCTAATAATGCTCCCAGGTTTAGCGGGGGGCCAGCATCGACTACTCTTTTCAGAGACACACAACACGCAGACACGCACACACGCACACACACACACAGAATTATGCTGGAATTGGCACCCCGCTTTGAAAAATGTAGTCTTTTGTTTATTTGCTAGCAGACATTGTAGCATTGAATACATCTTTTGGTCTGACAATGGGACAGCTGAACAATGGTGTTGTCAAACTAGCTTAATGTATGTCTGGCGATGGGGTGGTTTGGGTTGTTTTGGGGGTTTTTTCCATTCTTTTTCTCAGCCCCTTTTTCATTTCCCTTAATCTTTTTGTGTGTACAGTAGAATATAAAGTGCGTTGCCTGTTTTGTGGTGGTTGTTTCAGTTGATATCTGCTGCTAATAGTGCAGGGAGGGGGAGGTTTGCATCTCACAATTATGGCTATTGCATTAAGTTGCAGATTTATTACTAACCTCTCCTTTAACTGTGGTGAGAAAACTTATTGATTCTGAAAGCTTACAATACTGCTGTCAATCTGGCAAATACATACTTGCCAAATGTGCCCTTGCTTGATTTTATGCCCGATCGTATCAACTTTAACTGCTGTTTTGAAGATACTGTTTCTAATTTTGCTTAGGTAATGAAAATGCAATAAAAATGATAAATCAGATCTCAAAGTAGGAACCCATGCTACTTTACATTTTTATAATCCAGCTATTAGCATATGTTAGAATTTTTAAGGTCAGACAGAATAATTTACCTGAATGATTCCTATCCCCAAATCAAACAAATTATTCATATGACATTTCTTAAATTATCTTTCTGTTTAGAGAACCATAGTTTAGCGCTAAAACAGTTAACAATTTTGGGTTTGAATTAGGCAAAATGCTCCTGAACCTTATGCATTGTGAGAAGAAATTCTCACAAAGCTTTTGAAAAATTTTGAGTTACTACTTGGACAGCAGCTTGTGTCTTAAATAAAATGAATTGTCATCACTCTGTGGAGTTTCTTAAACTGTTTAAAGTCTTTAAATACTTTACATGTTAAGCAAATGTATTGCTTTTAGTAATAAGTTTAATGATTTTGTGAGAGAAAATATATATTTATCAGTGGCTTCTGGTTTTTGCTTTGATCAATTGATAGTAGAGATTTTGTGCTTTTTTAAAAACTGGACTCTCGTGCATGATTTATATGGGTTGAGGGGTCTCTTGGACCCCTTACTTAAAACAAAAAGACATTAAGGATTTATCGGTAGCAGTCAGAGCCCTCTAAAGCATGTATTTCAACACAAAAATGTTTTGTGGGGAGACTAAATACTTGCTATGCTTTTTTGCATCTTTTTTTGCCATTGTATCTTCTCCCCTTGAGTCTTGAGATGGTGTAAATCAATAGCAAAGAGTTTATGTGAACAAAAAGGTAACATCACATAAAATATTTGAGAAGCCAAGAGGTTACGGATTATCAGGTAGTACTTGCATGCTGTGTGTTGTGCATAAACATGAAGAAAGCAAGGATGGTGTTTAATATGATGGGACCATGACATAATTCACTTCCTTGGGAGAACTTCTTTCGAGACAAACATTAACTCATTCACAACTGCTCTGCTCTTCCAGAACTGGACCGGGGAAACAGTGGCATGTTTTTACAAAGTTATTTTTTTTATCATGTCATGTTGCAGCAGCCTGAGCTTTCTAGCAGCTACTGCCCTTTGTGAGTGACAATAAAGTCCCTCACTCTCAGTTACGTGGAAATGCCCCTTTAGTGATAGCCCAGAGCAGCGTGAATGCCACGTCTGTAGCAGCCACCAACAGACACCTGGGCAACCAACCACCACTTTTAAGGACTATTCAATACTAAAACTGTTCCCTAAGACGCTCTGCTCACAGGTGAGTTCCTGCCAAACTTACTGCAGTTTCTATCTTTTCAGATAAAATGTTGCATAAAATATATATACTATGGTTTTTTTGTCTTGGATTGAAAATTACTTTGTTCTATTCCAAGGGTATTTTCTGACATTGCATTCACATCAAAGACTGATTTTTGAATTAGTTTGTGTGAATTCAGCTCAAAAAAAAAAAAAAAAAACTCTCTATGCATATTTACTGAAATATTGCTTTTTGAGCCATAACAATTATTATTAACATCAAAGAAGGTGAAGCAAAGCAGTAACACAAGTAATTTCTTAGCTTGTTTAACGAAAGTATTGGCTTTTGAAAGACTGTGTAGGTTTAGAGATCTTATGCCTGAACATCGGAGGTGTCCTCAGTGCTGCCTGTTTTGAGTCTCACCCACTCACAAAGCAATGTGGTGCCTTGCAGTTGTCAAACTTGGCAACATCTGTTTCCACAACAGAGCTAAGAGAGGTAATTGAGGCTCTACATGAGTTGTTATTTGTTCTTGCAATGACCAGGTGTGATGTTAAAACGAACATCCTCAGTCCTACCTGTTAGAGAAAGAGCAAGATAGGTCTTAGCCTGGGACCTGGCTTTCCGTGCTTCCATAGGGAAATGGAATTGAATTATATTTATTTATTAGCCCGGAGTCTTTGTGTGTATTTATTTATTTATTTATTTATTTACTTTCATATTCATGAACCACAATCATCAACATGCTAATATTTTCTTTGTTAGAAGAGAATGAGACTGACGTGTTTCTGTTATCAAAATTAAGTATGAAGGGATTGAGACCCGCCCTGCAGATAAAGACTTGGGGGTGAAAAGCTGGATGTGAGCTGGCAATGTGCACTCACAGCCCAGGAAGCCAATGTATTCTGGGCTGCATCAGGAGAAGAGTGGCCAGCAGGTCAAGGGAGGTGATTCTCTCCTCCTACCACGCCCTCATGAGATTCCACCTGTGGTATTTTTTCCACGAGTGGAGTCCTCAACAAGTCCTCAACATGGAACTGTTGGACTGGATCCAGAGGAGGGCCACAAAAATGGTCAGTCTGGAACACCTCCCCTAAGGAGACAGGCTGAAAGACTTGGGTTTGTGCAGCCTGGAGAAGTGAAGGATCCAGGGAGATGTTAGAGCAGCCGTTCAGTACCTGAAGGGGGCTTATAGGAAAGATTTTTTACCAGGGCCTGTTGCAATGGGACACGGGATTGGAGCTTTAAACTAGAACAGGGTTGATTCAGACTAAACATAAGAAGGAAATTTTTCCCAGTGAGGCTGGTGAAACACTGGAACAGGTTGCCCAGAGAGGTGGTGGCTGCCCCATCCCTGGAAACCTTCACAGTCAAGCTGGACACGTCTCTGAGCAACCTGATCTACTTGAAGCTGTCCCTGTTCATGGCATGGGGCTTGGAACTAGATGACCTTTAAAGGTCCCTTTCAACCCAAACCATTCTATGATTCTATTCTATATAAGATTGCAAACTATACCTTTGGGGCTGAAAAACAAAGCGAGTGTTCAATTAATATTCATATCTAGAAGTTTTACTGCAACTGTAGATTGTGCTTGAATACTTAAGAAGTCATTCAGGAGTGAATCAATACTAATTATTGTAATCAGGAGGGTTAATTAGCTGAAGATGCTGCTGATGGAAAGTTCACTGCTTACAGCCCTGAAAACACCTAAGTTGATGAAATCTGAAAGCAAGATGTCTAAGGAGGACTTTGTGTGGAGAGAAACGTTTGGCTTTCCTTTGGCATTTCAAGAGCCAGTCATTTCAAAGGGGAAACATAGCTTGTACTTTGTATTTTGCATGATATTAATTCAGGGGGTATTAGAAGATGCAACTAAATCTGTCATGAAGATATTTTGTGGTAGTCTCTCAGTAAATGCAAGTACCATTTTGGATAACCTGTACTGTCTCTGCTGCATTCATTTGTAGATTACCATAAATTAATATGGATAATCTTATGCATTTGAAATCTGGTTCCAGCACTGTTATTTGGAACAGTTATTTTATTTTTTTTTCTCCATTTGTGTTCAGGCACAGGGACTTTACATGGTACATGTACATAAATTACACACGCTCTGTTTCTAATACACATATATATCTATGTGCATGCATACATGCGTGCACTTAAGTTTAAACATTTTTCATTGAGCGTGTGTATTTCTATAATCCTGTGCCCTCAAAACTCCCACTCGGTTTCCATCTGCAAAACAGTATTCAACTACATATGATTCAGAGGACAGTTATTGAAGAAGTAGTTCATGAAATTTAAGTTAGATGATAAGGAATAAAGACTGAAAAGAAATGACTGAAGAAAATCCTTTTCTTTTCCCTCAATTAGAGCGGTTGTGTTTCTTAAAGTGAGCATTACTGAATTCAAACAAAATCCAGCTGTACAAAATCTTTCTCATAAGTGACTTGCAAAAAGATTTTATATTTAATGCTGGGTGTTTGGGTTTTGCGTTGTTTTTTTCTTGTTGTTGGGTTTTGATTTTCTTTTTTTCTTTTCCCCTAGTTGTATCTATTAAGATTATAACCAAGATGAATGTCTGGATGTTAATTCAAGAAAAAAAAACCTTATAGACCCCCCCCTCTCAGTCACACACACACATAACCCCCCACAAGTCAAGTGATGCTTTCAGAGGAGAGAAATTCTATTTCAAAACACATCCTTCTTTCCTTTCTAATGACATTAGAGATTATCACGTGCAGGTGCTATTTATCTTTGCAACTGCTTTCCTATGACTGTTTTACTGCTTCCAATACATTTACTTGTATGTCAGCCATAGAAAAGGTAACTGAAAATGGCAGCTGTTGAGAAAGCATGTCGCCATGCCTGGAATGACATGCATTATCGGGGCAGCAGGAGTTGCTGGCTCTACAGCCCATTTCTACTTGACCTGCGGAATGATTGGCTGCCTGGGATGGTGATGAATCACTGGAGTTTATGAAACAAGACTGCTGGCATCCTCACAGAGGAAATAAAAATGGGATTTTTTTTTTTCCCTCTAACATTCTTGCTGTGGCAAAATGATTTTTTTTTTTTTTTTATGTTTTGTTTTGCTTCTTGCTTCTGTGTTATTTCACCCTGCAGCAGAAGTAAATGTGTCAATTAAAGTCGCTTTAGTACTGTTCTTGGCAAATTAACGATGCACTGAAGGTTAACTATCTTTATTGGATGGAAGTGGGCAGGAATTCTCCCAAATTTTGTGTAAAGCTTGATCTGGACTCTAATTTTCTCATCTCTCACTCCAGTCTTGAGACTGAGATAGCATAACTAGTAATCAGCTCAAGCGGGATGTAAAAAGGATTTCAGCTGTTCTCATGCACAACTTTATTTTCTCTGATAGTGTAAGGATCAGTGACCATTCCGTGGGCTAATATCAGTCAGATCCATCTTCAGCATTCCTAAACTAATGACTAAAATGACATTTCTGGAAAGCACAGACTCCCAGATTTGTACTCACTTTCTAGGTGGTTCGTGAAATTATATTGTGCATTAAGCCCACATTACTGGATTAGGGCTGTTATGAGCCTGTGCTTGCAGGAAAGGACCGTGGGGCTGTAAATCTGCCACTGCACTGACAAGGCTGACACAGCGTGGATCACAAGCTGCCCTGTAAAATGCAGCCAAGTAAAAATCATCCTTCTATTTCAATTAAAACACCCAAAATTTTGTTTGGGGGTGGGGGATGGAGAGAGCTACTTGCTTGTCTCTCCATGTAGCATACTCAGTGTGCTGATGTGTGACCCTGCATCCCTTCCTTGGGTTAAAACAACCTATTTTTAAGTTAACTCTCTCTGATTCAAAGGAATAAGATTACCAATAAAATTGCTCAGGAAGTTTTAAATACAGCACTTATATGAATATAATGCTTTTAGTCATTACACGAGAGAGGGTTTTTCTCAACTCTGAGGGTTTGCTGCCCAAGCTTTTTCTCCACTAGTTTTGAAAAGTAATTTGCATGCTCACATCGGCTATTAGACTTTTCCACCTTCCTCCAAATAATTCAGCTGCTGCTGGACACTGCAGAGGCTGCAACACTCTTGATATTTAAGGCACAGCCTTCCAATGCCCCTTGTGAAACAGAGGAGGGCAAACTTTAACCAGCGAGAGGGCAGCACAGGGAACTGTTGCTTGTGCCCTTCGGTGTGCGAGGGGTAAATGCTGTCCTTGCTCCAGAGTTCCCATGGCAGCAAATCAGCAGGTCATCCTCAAGAGCAGCCTTTGAGGATGCCAGACAACAGTGTGTCACCAGGAGGAAGAGAGAGCAGAGAGTTTGAGGAAGCGGAAAAAAAATTCTAGAAAATCAGAGAGAGGATAGGGGGAATTACAAATAGAGGAGTGAAAAGTAAGGGTATTCAAACATAGAAATTGAACCTTGCATGTGTAGATACCTGTGGATGATAGCATAGCTGTGCTACAGAGTGAATTTAAGATTCAAATCCTGCACCTGCCCTCCCTGGAAGCTGCAGGTCAGCCTCTGAGGAATTGAGGGCCTCTAGAAAACAAACAGAGAATTATCAGAAAACTTAAAATTTTAGGGACTCTAAATTCAACGGTACAACCTCTTGATTTAATTTTCCTTCCACCTAAAAAAGATCTATCTTCTGCTAAACTGTGAGGAAGAAGCTCACTCTGAAGCTTGAGAATTTGCCTGCATCATTTCAGCCCACATTTAATTTTAATGAGAGAGTTATATAACCCCCTTTAAAAATAACAAAACACTAACAGAACTGCATTGGCAACACCAGGTGTTCTGCAGTGCTGCTCCAATGAATCATATGGAGATTTGTGTGTGCACGGCTGATGAACATACATTAAACTCAGTTAACCCCCACCCCTGAATAAAGCAGTCCAAAGTGACCAAATTTTTTCCTAAAGAGCCTTTCTAACAAAACGATGACAAACTAGATGCCTGCCCCAGGAACCTCATGGTTCCAGCAGTTTTCCCTTGCAAAGTTTTTGAATCAAGGGGCTGAGTTTTTCTTTAGAAGTTGCAGACGAATTATTGTCACCTTTCAAAGTAAAACATTTTATGTTAAACGCTAAGTTGGGTTAAATGTTTTGGTTCAGAAAACAAAATCGATGTTCCTGTTTGTTGTACTGAGCCCCAAATCTCTGAAATTGTTAAGAACAGCACATTTAACAGGTATCTCTGGGAGAAATAAACATGTAACTTCATCAATGTTCCTCTCAGACAGAGAATTTGTGGAAAAACTGAATCAGTGACTTGAGCTTGTTAAACATCTTGGTTCAGATGCCATTCTTGACTCCAGGAAGTCCCTCAGCCACCAGTTGCTGGAAGGTGTGAAGGATCACAGTGCACTTGCCATACTCATGCTCTTTCTCTTTCCATCCATTATCAGAGGCAGGGTCATGGACTAGGTGGACCTTTTGATCTGGCTCATGTGGCAGTTCTTACACTGTTCACTTAAGGGGGGAAACCCCATACCACCAAACCTAGGCATGGTGCAGTTTTCTGCACATCCAAATGCCTTACAGTTACTGCAGGAGCCTTTTCTTTATGTCCTTCATGTCTGATATTTCATGGTTTCTGTCTGGGAAACAAAGATAGCTACTTTGCATATTTTGAGGGCGATTACTGTTTTTGAGGATTGACATGTAAGCCAGGCACTTCACGAACAAATGAAAAAAGAAGACCTGTGAAATTTCCTACCTTAAAGATACCACAATTTGAGTTTAAGGTGAAATCCAATCATTTGCAGTGCAAAAGAGAGAAAAACATGTGGTAGAAGTGAATGAGAAGGGAGGATGAAGGTTAAGCTCATAAGGATCCTGCTGCTAGAAATGGAGCACAATAGGTTAATGCAGATATTGCAATAAACCCCTCAGACATCTTTACATTTTGTTTTTAAAAATAAGTCTCCTTTTGGCTTCTTGTCTCTTTTGATGTCCCTTACCCACATTCTTTCTTTGCTGATGCCACATTAGAACTTCACACTTACCTTTGCCCCTGGCTTTTGGAGTTGGAGCTGCCCTCCAGCATCACCTTCTGATCCAGGCCATCCTCACCATCCACTTCCCTGGTCCTGCATCTCTCCCAATAACCAACCTCTCCAGATGGGCAAAAATCTCCAGAAAACTCAAATTTATATAAAATGAGAGATTTTTGTGTCTCCATTAGTTCTTCCTGTGGGTGTAGATGGCAGGGAGGAAGGTTTTCTTGTTACAGTGGGATTTTTCCTCTGCTCTTTGAAGGCATAGGTGGGGCTTTTGCATATTGTGAGGATGGAGCAACACAGACAAGAGCACGAGATGTGTGATTTCTCCTATCCTAAATCATACAAGCTTACAGGTTTTCCCATGAAGATAATACAATAGCCAAATCCAAGAATATTCAATTCCTTCTTCCAGGGTTGTTTGGAAAGGTGTCTTTTTTTACCATAACTAATATGTCTGCTTTTTAGTAGGAAATCAGACCTGCCCAGTGCTTGCAGTACCCTGGTTTCTCTCCTTTTTGGGTAGTGGTTGTTGATAGCCAGCAGGTGAGAAGATAAGGTAGTTCATTAAAAAAAAAAAAAAAAAAAAAGAAAGAAAAATTAAAAAAACCGTCCTTGTCTGTTGCCAAGCCAAGGTAAGACTGGGCTGAAAAAAGCCTTGGTCTTGTGTCTATATGCACAAGGCACTAACACAAAGGGAACACCTGTGGATCAGTAGTGACGCCCTTCAACAGGACTGCAAATAAATAACAGGATGGTAAGACTTGGCCTTGCAAAAATTTTCTTGTTACTGCTTTACTTCAGTATTCTCTAAATGTAGTGCTGAGCTCATGAACAGCCCAACTGGAGCAGAAGGCACGGGGCAGCCTCTGCTCAGCACTAGCCCTGTGCAGGATTGGACCTGAGGGTGATGACTGGCCATCCCATGTGCCTTGGTGCTGTTCACAGAGGAGGGTGTTCCTCCAAATTAAAGGCCTTTCCAAAAAATCCTCCATTCCATGTAGCATCTGCCTTGTGCCACGATATGTTGCCTAATTGTTTTCGGAAAGATTGAGCTATTACCCACAAAATGGAACAAAGGCCCTTTACCCACAGTGGGATGAAATCACCTCATCACTGGTATAAAATAGGAAGGGAAAAAAAAAAGAGAAGTGAGTGGGAAGTTTTACTATAGCAACCAAGTTTACATAATATCAATGCGCTTCAAGTGAAAGCTCTAGAAATGCTTAATTTGAGGTACCTTTTCACAGGGCTAATTTTAAATGACGTTTATTTCTGAACATTACTGATGAGCTACAGTAGCCTACGGAAGCGGAGGGGGCCTCACAAGCAGCTAAGATTTCAACACTTAAAATTCATTGATCAGCTTTAACCAATGTTTTAATTTTCTTTTTGAAAGGGTTTCAGTTATGTAAAAGTTATTTTATTTCTCAGAATGAGTGGAACACTGTTGTGAGTTTGGTTTTTACAAAATCCCTACTGAAAGGTTAAGGCTTCATAAGGCAAAATTTTATTCCAATATTAGACATAACTGACAGTTTTGCTCCAGCTAATCAAAATCTTCACAAATGGTGTAGAATTCGGATTCATTACATTTTTTATAACCCAAAGAAATGCACCACTTTTTGCTTTAATTGTTAATGATTTTTACACCATTCTATAATTCTGCCCAAGTGTTTGTGTCACTTGTGCTCGTGTGCTTTGCTTTGCTTTTTCTTCATGCCCCCTCCACTTCTTGCCCCTCCAAAAGTCTGCTACTAAGAGTTAAGCTGATGGGCTCCCTCCCTTACAGGCAGGTAGGCTCCCATCCCATTACACAAACCAAAAAGCTGTACTGTCTGCTCTTAGTCACGCCACTACTTCCAGGCTCATGGCTTGCCTGGAAGGTTATTTCTTTGTGAACGACAGAAAACACCTCCTTTGCATTCACTAACCCAAGCTAGACCAGATTCCTGTTCCCCCTCGCATTAGTGGAAGATCCTGAGTGATTCCAGTGGAGTCATTTGAGCCCGCTCCAAATTTACACCGCCGTCGCTGAGCTCTGCTTCTGCTGCCTCTGTTAGAAACTTGCTTTGATGCCAGAGATAAGCTGAATCCCGAGCATGTTCATTGGCTTAGGGGGGAATAAAGCAGAGGATTTGAACTCTCTTCATACTGCCTTACAGGCTTGGGAGAGAGTGAAGTCATTCAGAAACTTTCCCTTGAAGTGCTTCCAACAGTAGCATTTCCTTGGCCCAAAAGTGGGGGGGCAAGTTGATTAGGAGAGTGGCAATTAAGCATAGGGTGAGGAGGGGGTCTGGAGAGGAGACGTGATGTGAGCTCCACACGGGATTTGGCTCTGGGATCTGGAAGGGAAGGGGGTGTCTGCTCTCTTTTTCACTTGCTGAATGAAGCCACAGGCAGTGATGTCAGAGTGAGCTCATACACACAACAAGTCACCGCTCAATCCTGGCCTTCTGCAGCTGAACTCTTTGTGGGTTTTTTGGTTTGTTTTGTTTTTTCTCTGAAGAGGTGTGTGATTTTCAAAGGTTGAGTTGTTTGGAGAAATTGCATGTAGCTCTGTGTTTGAAAAGCTGCTTGAACAGTGACTAATCTGCAAAGGTGAGGTGGAACTGCCTCATCTGCCCCACTCAGACGGATGGAGAAACTGAGGGACAAAGAGTAAACGAGCCAAACAGGGTCTGGGCCTCTGAAATGAAGGGAGGAGGGACAGGAGGCAGCATTTGTAGCTGGAATAGGATTAGAGCCCGAGAACTGATGATTCCAAATTTTAGGTTCCTCCCTCAAAACTGCCATATGCTCCACCAGTTGAAAAAGCTTAATATTGGCGGGCAGCAATAATGCAGCTCCTCTAAGCCAGTGTTCAGAGCCATTGTCTGATTTATGCTGCGAGAATTAATGCAGCTTCACTTGCCACTCTCGCTCCCCATTTCCCTCTGTACTGTAGCAACACATCGGAGCTTCCACTTTTCCCTTAATTTTTAATAAAAGTTGCTATTTTGCGCACATGTGGTGGTCAAGAAGCTGGCATTAATGTAACAAATAACAGAGCTGAGCCTGTAACAGTGTGTGAAACATTCAGGGTTTTTTGTTTCTTACCACTTACCCTCTGCCATCGAGAGTTAATTCAGATGCAGACACTACATAATTTATGTTTGAGAACCAAATTATTCGAATGCAGTTTTTCCCTCTAAGCTCTCCTTGAGTCCTATCTCGGTATCTTTTATGGAGAGGGTTTCTTTTTGCATTTGACCCTGTTCCTGCTTCTAACTTTTAAATGGCAAAAGCAAATGTGCTTTGAAAAGTGTGTTACACTGTAGTTGTTAAATAAAGCAATAACCTATGCACTTGTAATGCTTTCTCTATGACCTACTTACATACTACTTCACCCTCCTTATAGTATGATTAAAAGCTGCTTTGAATCCACTATTCCCTCAAGGGATTTGAGGCTAGAATTTAACAAACTGCTGAGAAGGCTTAAGTCAGTAAGAGGGCTTCCCTACAGCTTCTTCCAGCTAATTCACATGTAATTAAAAGGAAAATAAATATTTCAAAAGAACATACGTTTTAATGAAGCATTTTTAAGCACTTACACCTTGCAAAATGGGGCAA
Organism: Pachycephala philippinensis; assembly: GCA_013397055.1. Taxonomy (NCBI): domain Eukaryota; kingdom Metazoa; phylum Chordata; class Aves; order Passeriformes; genus Pachycephala; species Pachycephala philippinensis. The sequence continues at coordinate 1,248,045 of VWZT01000384.1, forward strand.
ATTTATAAAGATCTCTCTATTCCATATGCAGATTTTAAGCAAAATTATTTGTGATCCTCCCCTCCTCCCTCTTTGCATCCTGTGTGAAGCGTGGATTTACTTTTCAGTCAGCAGCAGTGGGACTGTGGTCTTTAGAAGCGACAGGCTGGTGAGACTGAAGTCCCTTAGATTTAGCATGTACCAAAAAAACTCATGATGAAGAGGTACAGATCCAGCCGCACAGGGCGAAGTGGGGGTGGAGACTTCTTAGTTAAAAGAATATCTTCATCCTCACTGAGCTGCCTGTATTTCTTCCGAGCTAAAACCTGTCCCTTCTGCAGTGGCAAGATTTTGAAATTGAAAGTTAATCCAACTCTGCTCTGGGCCGGATTAACCACCATGGAGGCCTCAGATCAAAAACCAGGTGGCTACATCCAGCTGGAGAAAGTTGTGCTGGTTTCTCCTTTCATTTGGACTTTGCACTTAATTTTTTTATCCACTGTATAGTCAGTCCTACGCTGTGATGGATGGGTGGCATAAAGGAATCACCATGAATTTAGTAAAGAGGAGCCATAGCTTTGCTTTGTGCCTTTCTACGTGGACGTTTAGGTGCCATGGTGATGAGGACAGTATGTGAACATATAGAGCAGAGCAGATTAATAACACTATAGATATCTGTTCAGGATTGCAGCTGTCCTACGGGGATTATGCTGAGGGCCAAGTGAACCTTTTCTTTCTTTAGACTTGCAAAGTAGGCAAAAATTTTAGCAGCCTGAGGGGTTTTTCCTCCTTTTAACTGTTTAAAATTGAAAAGTCTCTTAGTGCAATAAACTGGACTCTAAATATTTGCCCATTCTGTATTTTTTTTCCTATCAAATCAACGTTGGTCAAAATTTAAATAAAACTTGGCCTGACTGATAACACTTTTTTTTATGGGTCAATTTAATTTTTATAGTAGACTGCTCTTTGAAAAGTTTAAGCACAGTAGGTTTTAATTTGCACTTGTTACTTTTTGCAAGTGTTGATTATCCATAACAAATCAAATTATAAAACCTAGAGAGAGATTCAGATGGAGAAGCACACACAATGGAGAGGAACGTTCTGTCTGTCTAGACTGCTCAGATCATCCAGTAATCTTCGTAAATATGTTAATATTCTTTTGCCTGGAGCGGCTTTGTATTGAAGCAAGTAGGTCTTGGAGATGGAAAGGAAAATTTATATAGATTTTCAGGGGGCGGTGGTGGGGGGGATGCTCCAGCTATTTGTATGTGTGGAATTTTGTGTGCGCCTTGGTGGTGACACTTCTGTGTGCGGCCAGCTCTGAGAGCAGCGAGGTCGGGAATGGGTTTTTGGGAGGTTACAGCCACGAGAAAGGATTTGCCGTCATTAGTTATTTAAATCCCTCTTTCTGATCAGTGAGAACAGAGTTACTACCAGTCTCTCGCCAGCCAGTAACATCACTCTGAGCATTTAAAACACTGCCAAGGTCTGAATGGCAGGAGTTTGAGTGGAGACAGCCTGCACCCAGAACCTGACCAAACCTTCCCAGTGCTCCCAGTTTGGCTCCNGGAGCCGCGGAGCCCCGGGCGGGCAGCCCCCGGCCCGGCGGCGGCAATAGGCCTCTCCCGGGGCGGCGGGGGCGCAGGGGTTAACGGGGAGCCGCAGCGGGGAGATGGCTCCGCCTCCCCGCTCANATTTGCCGTCATTAGTTATTTAAATCCCTCTTTCTGATCAGTGAGAACAGAGTTACTACCAGTCTCTCGCCAGCCAGTAACATCACTCTGAGCATTTAAAACACTGCCAAGGTCTGAATGGCAGGAGTTTGAGTGGAGACAGCCTGCACCCAGAACCTGACCAACCCTTCCCAGTGCTCCCAGTTTGGCTCCGGCCGCACTGGGAAGCGCCGTGCCCGTGCGAACCGGCCGCATGTGCCGGCGGCAGTGCCCGCCCAGGGCTGTGCGCGGAGATCCGCCGCGCCCCGCCGCATCCTCCCGCCGACCGCCGCGGCGCCCCCGGAGCCCAGCATGACTTCTTCGTTCAAGCTGGATTTCCTTCCGGAGATGATGGTCGACGGCCGCTTGCTGGTCTCTGACAGAATGTAAGTGGCGGCGGGGCTGCCGCCGGGTCCCCCCCGCCCCGGCTCCGGGTACCGCCCGGCACCGAG
>VWZT01000384.1:1250660-1364885 GCA_013397055.1 Pachycephala philippinensis
GGCGAGTGTTAATTAGGGTGAGGATGGTTGTTTTACGTGCAGTTGAAGTGGGGATGAGAGGTATTGGAAGGCGCTGAATGCTGGAATTTCAGAAGGAGAAGTATTCCCCTAGCCCGGCTCTGCTCTGTTAATCTCGATCTGAAAGTTTCTATTATCATCCTCTTGGGCATTGCCAATTGACAGGTATTTTCAGGTAATCTAAGCCTTGTATGAAAAAGTAAAAGCTAGAAATGATGAAATAGACATCTGCTAAAAGATACAAAGTGTGAGGACTGTACTGCATTTTTTTACAGTATCCAAAATACATTTTATTTTGTTGCTTTTTCTTCTTTCATCAGGATGACAAATGTGGTTTGAGTTACATTAGAATGAAGTGAGAGGCTTTGGCATTGACTCTGCACTGAAGCTGTTCTGGTTGAGGCAGCGCTTAAGTTACAAGTGTAAATAAACCCGTGTGTGCAGCAGAGAGCGTCACCTGCAATTTGCACAAATCAGGTTGCATACTGTGCCCCCATCTAAGACTATTGAGACTTTTATTGCCTTTTTTACTGGCAACCAAACTTTCTCTGAGGTGGAATGCTTTCCCTTGCACCAGCAGTGTTCTGCATGGAGACATTCAGTAGTGGCCAGCTGTTCAGACAGCTGAGATTTAGTGAGTGTGTGGGAGAGGGGCAGGAGTCAGGGGGGAAGCTACTTGGCGCAGATGACTTACACTATTTTTACAGCCCTTGAAGGACAGTGAAGTGTGTAAATGCTGCCTCTTGTCTTAAATTTGTGGTCTTAAATTCGAAAGAGTTCTGTGCTGTGTTTTGCTCTTCCCATTGTAAAATCCCGGGTTTTGTTGGCATTAGTCAGTTTTGGTAAAAGTGCTGTCAATTTCTCGCGTTCTGCAGAAAAACTGCAGAGGTTTGACCATTAGGGTACAAAGTAGCAGCTGAACATTGGTATCTCTTGCTCTGCATCCCTCTGTAGGGACCTGCCACAGCCGAGCATCCCCTTGTTTTCATCATCTCAGCTTTGATTAGACTTTCTACCTGCTGTCCTTCCAGGCAGTCAGAAAAGATCCTGCTAACAACCATCTCCAAGCTCAAAGGCACTATTAACTGTGGCTGATGATGCCCTTAAGTTGTCACTTAAGCTTATATAACTTTATCTCCAACTTGCCCCTCAAGGTGGGGGAGTACCACGTCAAACCCTTTCTTCTGCATCACTCTCTTCATATTCCTTTTCTCTGTGAAGCATCCATTATATATTTTAACACAGCTTGAAACACAGTCAGTGTTCATTAGATGCGAATCCTAATGTGTGTCCAAAGATACAAAAATTAGTCTAGAGAAATGTCAGCTCCTAAGTGGATCTCGAAATACAGAAGTTTGGTAATGGAGTTGTTAAATGCACACATCCTTGTCGGGTTAGTGCTGGTTCCTCATGTATTTTGGGGAGGAGGGGTGACTAAGTAATCTCTTGAAGGAAAAAAAACTTTACCTCCTGTATCATCAGTGGTCGTGATGCGATGTGCTTCCTTGTATTAACCAAACCTTGCTTTGCTGCTGATCTAAGTAATTGTGGAGATGCTATGATTTCAAGGGATCATGTGTCATGCATGCAAATTAATATTGAGGCTAAATTGCCAATAACTCAGGGAGCTTCTATTCCTAACAAAAATAGTCTTGAAACTAAATGCTGTGGGGGGGAACTTTGCTACACTGCCTTTCTAAAACTCTTGTCATTCACTGTTTAAAACCATCTTTATCTTGTCCTTCTTAGCCAAGTGGTGACATACATTTATTTGCAAGTCCCCAGCTCTCTGGACTAATCAGTGCTGACGAGGATGCAGTTTGATTACGCGTCAGGGGTCAGGGGCACATGAGCACCTTCCCCTTTAGCTGCCCCCCCAGGCGAGCGGCGAGCCGCCAGCAGCGTTAGCGGGGTGGCGCGGAGCATCCGAGAGCACGCTCCGAGTTACCACGCTGCACAAAACTTTTAACCTCGCCATCTGCTCCAGCCATTCCGTGCAGCTCAGTTCAGTCTTTAGCAGAAAGGAATTTCCTATTTTAGAGCGAGGCAATTAGCAAAATATATGTGTATCACTTCTCTTTCACAGCACAAATTGACAAAACTAGATTTTTTTTTATATATGCCGGTGGCGCATCAGATGTTTTGGGAAATTGGTAGCATACAATATCACTTGCACTTCTTCTTTGCGCATTTAAAAATTCTTTGAAAAGGGATTTGTTTTCAGAATCATCCATTCTTTCAACAAGAGAGAAAAAGGGAATTTTTCCAGGAATAACTTTCAGTGCATACCTAGTGTGGAAGTTAACTGCCAGCTTGATAATTGCAAAGTTAAAGTGCTTTTACCTCTCTGAGAATGTTAATGGCTCTTAAATGTTGCTTCCTTTCAAATTTTGCTGCTGTTACTATATAGCTAAGCGGAAATAAAATAGAACATCAGATACATTGAGCATGACTGTGTATAATTAAACTGTATGCATGGCATCAGTGTACCTGGTTAGTTACTGAATAGCAATTTACTAGTAAAAATTAATTAATGACATGGCATTGGAAAATAGATACTCTAGGATATGAGGCATAAAGAGGCATGAACTTCTGTTCTTGAGGGCAGATGGCAAGCTGGATGCTCTAACCATGGTAAATGCCTGCAAAGAGCCCTGCTTGGTTAGTGCTCTGGGAAGGATCAGGAATTGTTTGACTGCTGTTGTGCACTGCGGGGAAGAGGCAGTTCTGAGAAAAATACATAGATGTATGTAGGTGAAACATACAGATGAAATGTGTGTGTGTATTTGGACAGGGTAGGAGAGGGTTAATGGTTACTAAGTGAGGTTATAAAATCTGAGTTCAGTGTAATTTGCTGATTTCACTGGCTTACATGTACATGCCAACTGGATGATTGTGAAGTGGTTGCTTTGAGGATTAAATACTCATCGTTGTAACCCCCCCATGTTGATTTCTGCAATACCAACAAAGGTTTTTCCATTCCATGTTCCACATTTCAGTGTCTGGTATTATCTTTAATGTAAATAAGTATCAGTGTTTGTTATTACTGAAACAAACCCAAATTTTACTTTAATTTTTGGTAGCTGGACATAATGCCAATACAATACATTGTGCTTCAACAGTGTGCATGCAACTGCATGGGTTACAAGGCAATAATGTAAAAAAATATTTAGGCTTTTAATTTCTTTCTCTTCTAATCCAAGATGAGTCAAAATCAGATATACGTGCAACATACTGATTAAAAAGACAGTGAAGATCAATTTTTGATACTTTTTGTTTGTACTTGCTCTTTAGTAAATAAGAAATGTCACCATTCACAGGGCATGCTTGCACTTTAAAATCCAGAACTTCCTTTTCTGCACTAAACCTGCAATATAGGACTTTTTTTTTTAAAGCAAAAACATGGAGATAACAAATTTATGTTTTTAAACTTCACTGCAGGGAAACTCAACATCCTGTCAAAAATAATTTTTCCACTATCTGGTCTTTTTTATATCTAGAATATCAAAACATGGTTTGCTAACCAAAAATAGATAGTTGGGTATTTTTAAGACCATAGCCTCATCCTTATACTGGCATTTTATTCTAACTTTGATTCAGTAACAGCTTTATTTTAAGTATTATGACTTTTACTTAAGTTACTTGCATGACAGATTCCTTGGGCCACTACTGAGGAAAAGGAAAGAAAAAAAAAGAAGAAAATTTTTGACTGTTGCCAAGGAGCTTCAGAAAGGAAAATAAATCTTTGGATGTCTATTAAGTAATTACAATTTCATGGTGTCCTTCTCCCCATCATCTTTTCTAGAACCTCATTCAGAAGTTAACCTACGATAACTCTCAGCACATCAATATTTAAATATATCTTTCACTTCCTATGATACGATCTCACAAGTTTTAAGCCTCCCCCACATGTATTCATCATCCAAATTAATCATCAGTTATGATTGCTCTAACAACTTTGATAACTCTAAATATTTCATTGGCATTTTAGGATGTTTGATATCTTATGAGTATTTGGACTATTCAAATTTCATGATTAATTAATGGATTAATATAAAAATATTTGACCAAACCGATACAGGGGAAAGGTGTACAAAATCTTTTCATTTTTAAAAGCACCTGGAATACAAAGAGTACACTTTGGCAAGACAACACTCTACAGAGAAATCATTGTTTTATAGTTTAAGTATATAAAAACTTCTTTCCTTCTAAAGTGGAGAGGCGACATTTTGGTTTTCTTTATTTTTTCTCCATTTCCACACTCTGTGTTTCCTATAGTGGATTATTTCTTGTATGTTCATATAGTTGCAAAGTATATTGCATCTCCTGACATGATTTCCTTTGATTAAAACAAACTGGTGGCAGGGCAAGGTTAACCAGAGGCTAAAGTCACAAAATAGGGAATACACGTAGAAAGCAAGGCTGAGCTTTCCTTAGCAAAGAAGTGGGAGAAGAAGAAAAACCTTCATAGGTACAAGAAAAATGCAGGAACAAGAATGCCTATTTGGAAAATAAAAACTAATTGGAGCAATAAATGTAATGTTCTCAAGTAATTGTGAAATAATTATTCCCCTTTAGAATCATCATACTTTAATTGCTTTCCAATGCGTTCCTGCGTTCTCCGTGGCTGTGGAAAGGTGGAGAAGCGCTTGTGTTCCCTTCAGGATTTCATTTTTCATTTGCAGTAAGCTGATGGCTTTCTCATAAAGGTTTTCAGAAATATGTTGCCTTAAACGCTGTTGTGTTCTTCCATATGGTGTTAAATGGAAAAGGTGAATGGCAGATGCTGAAGCTATAAATTCCCTCCTAAAGTCCAGATAAAGCACCTTGAGATTTAGTTGTGCAGTTTCTCCATCCTCTGTATCACAGATTTATAATCAATCTCTCATTTTCATTGAGACTGGGTTACGTAAATAGGACACACTTCAGTAGTGTATTCTCTTTGCTCACAGCTTGATTCTTGAAAATTCAGCTGACAATAGTTTAAAATTATAATATTAATAAAGAGGAGATCATCTGGCCTTCAAAATGACATCTGAAAGCAGCTTCTGTTTTGTGTTAAATCTTAATTACTGTATTTAAATGAATGCCTAAATGAGCCAATTCACAAAGGAATTGCCTACTGTACCAATAGTGCCTGTTTGGTGATTTTTTTTTCTTTTAATTTACACAAATATAAAAAAGTAGTTTATATGGATGAGAACAGCTGCGTTCTCTTGCCTCTTACGACTCAGCTGAAGAAGACTGAGTATCTTGAGTGTGTTCTCTGCCCTGGGACAGCTTCTCCCTTGCCTGCCAAATGGTGGCAATCCTTAAAGCCAACTTCAAAAGCGATGCTCCAAAACAAACATTGGTGTAAGAGCTGTGAGAAAGACCCTGCACTGGCCTCCTGAGTCATGTTTTGTGAGTTGACCCATCACTTACTATCAGGGGCATCACATTGTCATAGCTGAGGGCAGGACTTAGGGCTTAGTACTGTGGAGAGACTTAGTCCATGCCTGTGAGTGCTCCAGCCTTTGGTTAGGCTGGAAGGGATGTGCTCCTGCTGACCTCTGCTCAGCTTAGGCTGGAAGGGATGTGCTCCTGCTGACCTCTGCTCAGCTTAGGCTGGAAGCAGAGAGCTGGGTCCAGGTTACCCTGGAAGGAGACACCATGCCCAGCTGTGTCCACCTCACCCTGCTCCCCACTGCATCAGGGATGGGCTCCTCCCCTGCAAAGGAGCATGCAGGGAATTTATGTCCTTGATTTCCCCTCAGCCTGTGGATAGTGAGCCACTTCAGGTTTGCCAGGGAAACAATAACAGCAACCTGAGTATTTTGGTTTATGATTCTCACATCCCTGTTCATTTCTTCAGTTGTTGTGTGGATCTTACCCTGGGGTTTTAGAGTTTACAGCTATGGTTATTCCGGAGATGTAGCTATTGCTTTTTCAGAAAAATGGTGTTAGTGATCTACTGATTTTATTTTTTTTATCAGTATTATTTTTATTATTGTTTTCTTTTTTCCATGTGGGTTAACATGACAAAGAAAATGTAGTCCTGGCAGAAAAGCCTAACACTGTCCCAGCACTCATAGGCAGCAATTCATTGCAACATTAATTTACAACTTTTTCTGTGTCTTTCCACTTAAATGTACTCACTCCTAGACAACAGTGGAGATTTTGAGAGGGATATCCAGATACAAGCACCCTTCAGCTGGTGTGTGTAGCTGGGTATCTCCATGACAGGAGGCCTACAACCCTTTCAGTCCCAGGTTATAGTGTGCTTTCCCTTGTGCTCTGTTCCTACCTCGTGTATGCTTTGAAGCAGTTCCAGTCTGATTGCAAGTCACAGCTGACAAGAGATAGCTTTTGTTTCACGACCCTGAAAAATAATGAAAATCTATCATCCTTTTAATCCAAAGGCGTGACAATGTCTTCTTGTTTAATACGTGAGCACTCTTCCCATTTCTTGCTCCTCAAAAGCATTGCACCACTAAATTGCTCAGAGATGCAAAAAAGCCCAAACATCCACAGCTTGCTTGACCCACCACTTGTGTTGTTGACTCCAGGGGCACTTGGTCCAGTGATGGTGCCTGGCCTAGTGGGAGATAAGTGCACTTCATTTGCCTGAAACAGACCCAGTAGCTGAAAATTATTAGCTTCTGGGAGAGGATAACTGCATTTGAAAATCTGCAAAATCAAGTGATGTATTCCCTTCTTCTCTCTATTTTTTTTTTTCCCTGGCTCATTCAATTGCTTGGCTCTGTCAGCCTTCGCTTGCAATTCATTGCTAGTGAGAGAGCCATCTGGTTCTGCCCTTTATCAATAAATGCTTTTATATTTTTTTTATATTTCACCACAGATGGAATGTAGAACAAGCATTAGGAGTTTGAAATGTTGTCAAACACACTCCATGCCCAGTGGCTATGGCTTAAAGAAAACCCTGTTCTATACCTGGTTCTCATACAAGATGCTCTAGAAATTGCAAATCAGATGGCTGTGGTTTGTCTTGATTTCACCATGAGTTTCAGAAAAGTTGATCTCCTTGTTGTGTCTTCCAGGGGAATAAAAATAATCTTTCATGTTATCTGCAGTGTCTCTCTATTAACATATAGAAAAGCTGATAATTTCATTAGTCAGTAAATGAACTTTCAGGTTGTTTCTTAATTAAGTTGAATTTCTTCTTCCAATATCTTATTCCTTAGAAACCAGTTTCTCATATTCTAATGGCTCTCCAAAATATGTTTAACCCCTGCTGTCCAAAACAAAAACCAAGCAAACAAACAAGGAAAAAAAAAAAGAAAAAAAAAAAAAGAAAAAAGAAAAAAAAAAGAGAGAGAGATAATAAAAGAGTTCAGGAAATCCCAGTGACTATTACTTTAGGTATACACTTAGTCTTTAAAATTGATTCCGTAAAATATCTTGACTGAGGAGATAACCAGAAATGCCAAATTAAGGAATAACCACAGATGATCTAGCTGATCTCTCCTGGAAAAAAATGCAGAAATCATTCCCCTTGTCCTAAACTGACCCATGCCATTCAACTTCTTCCTCGAAGCACTGAATTTTTAGGATTGCCAGGTGAGCACTGGCTTTTTCCAGCAGGTTCAGTGTTGCCAGCTCCTCCTGGAGATCAGTATTGAGTGGGAGGGGACCAGGGGGAAGAGAAAGGAATAAAATTAGCATTTAATTTTGCAGGATGTGGAAAAATCAATGACAAGTGAAGCAATTCTTAGAAAAAGAGAACCTCTCTGGACACGTAAAGCACTATTATCTGATGTTTTATTACCAACTATAGCCTGCAGTCCGTGTTCAAGCCAAACTTCCGATGGGTTTCCAGGAGCTTGGCTTGAATGAGGAATGCATAATGCTGGGCTTTGCATCCTGTGCCAGGCTGTCCAGCTCTGAACGATGAATTGCAGTCGTGTACGTGGTTTTTGCAGCTTTTTTCTCATTGCTTGCCTCAGAGTGAACTTCAACATGGAAACGTGAGGCAAACAACTTTTCAGATACTGTTTTACCTTGCTAGCAGAATTTCTGTCTTGATGATGAAGTGAAAGATAAGTCAGTTTTAGTTAGGCAGGTATTCTTTTGAGGCATGTTCACACATCTCAGGTTGGGGCAGGGGGGTTCTACTGTTCTTGTCAAAGCTTTTCCCCTTTGCCAGAGAGAAGGATTCATCTCTAAGCCTGAGGGCTCTCAGCTTTCACAGATATCTCTATTGTTTGGCTGCAGAAGATAGAGTACAACTTCCCCTTTTAAGTTGGTTTGTTGTCTGTGGAGAAGAGAGTAAATGCAGCAGCTTCATAACTGTGCTCAGATACAGTCGGAGAGAGTCCCGCACTATATTACGGATTTTTAAAACAATCGGGTTTGCCTGATTTCATTGTCCCCTAAATTCAGCCTAGTATTTCGCTTGGTAGACCACATATATTTATCTTCAAGACAAGGCTGTGTAGAACAGGAAAAGCTCAGAATTTCAGTATCTACTTCTTGCCATTCTCATGTCTGTGCTGTGCCTGGGGTATTTCACTGGAATAGGATGAAGCTTTATATATGCTTTAGTATGTATTGTAGAACATAATGATTTAGGGTCAGATTCTGGGTATTTCTGAGACTTTTTTCATTCTGCAATGACTGTTTCAATGTGGTCATATAGATGTTGATGTAGAGTTCTAAATGTCATTGGAAAGTAGACAGCAGCAACTCTTCAATGTCCTGTGCAAACCCTTCCTTTGAAACCAACTCACAGAGGAGTGAGACCTGTATTCCAGCAAGAAATATTGCTTACAAGGCTTAATGTGGCCCAAAGAGTCTTCAAGAATACTGGCTGAATCTCTGTGTTTTCTAAGTATTATTCCAGGCTCCTTCAGGTCACTTCTTCCCCCGCACGCACAGTTTATCAGATTTGGGAAGAGGTCCTGCAGCAGCCCGGTTGCTGCCTGTGTGTCTGTGTTGATGAACAGCAGGCCAGTCATAGCAAGAGATACATGCTGGAATTCAGAAAGGAACAATTTTCAGCTTGCTCAGATGCCCACTTTGCTACCTGGAATCTCTGCAGGAGCTAGAGGCTATTTGGCTGATTCTGTGCCTCTTTGCTCTCTCTGTCCTCACCTCCACATCAGGGGATGCTTAGACTTCTTTACTTTGCTGGCCTTCAGAGGATTTGAAGGTCTCTGAGCACCCCTAGGCTCTCCATTTCTTCTCAAGTGGGAAAGGCAGTGGAGAGGACTGCTGCTGACTTCAGCCAGTCGGGCCTCTGATTTTCCTGTTTGGTTTGAAGCCACAAATACAGAGTGTTTTTGAGTTGAGAGATGCCAGGCCTCTGGGTAAAATGAATATTGTGGAGCAGAAAAAGGTATGTATTTAGGCAAGGCTTTCATATAAGATGCAAATTCAGGATTACTTAGCAGAGAAAATAATCATTTAAAATTAATGTTATATTTAAAAAGTGGAGCATCATTTGTGTTAACAGGAGTGAAGGTTTTATTTTTAAGCTCAGCAAAGCCCCAAATCACAGAAAATGCAAAACTGCTGCTGATAATTTCTGGACATGAACCTGGAAGGCTTCATAGAAACTTTGAAATAAATCAACTTCCCTCTCCTTTCCCAAAATTCTTTGGGCAAAAGAAAGGTGTAAATATTTAACAGCAAATAATCACATTGCCAAGAACAGCAAACAAAGCCTTTTTATTCAAATCTATAATATGCTGTAAATAATGAAAACCCTCATAGATCTAGCTGGATTTTTTTTATCAGTGAAGAAGCTTAGCATGTAGCACTTTAAAAATCCATCAGTATAGCTAAAACTTTTTTTCCAGTCACTTACTACTTCATGCCATATTTTTCTCTGTCTCTGAAATATGCAATTTTCCCTGCTTATGTTTATTTAAAATGCTGGGAGCCTTCAGCATGCTCTGATCCATCCATGTTGCAAGCAAGAAGCTTTCCCTGCCCTTTCCTACCTTGTGAGTTAAGACCCACCCTGCTCTGCTCTCCCTTATCACCATCCTTTCAACATCCACAAAAACACCACTGCAATTCCTTCCCTGCTTCTCTGGTGGAAGAAGTTCCTACAAATATCTGCAAAACATTTACTTTGTTTTCTTCCTTCTTTGATAAGTAAGAGAAACCTATTGAACTTGGAGAACCACCTAGAACTTAGATTCTAAGTGCTTAATGATTTTATGTGCTTACTATCCAGATAGTGATTCAAATTTTGAAAGTCCCTGAAAGCATCACCAACCTTTTTGGTCTGTGTTCATTGACCCAGCAGACTGGAATTATCAGCCCTGACTATGATTTTCTAGGTCTTCTTGGGATCTGTTGCTTGACAAAGTACAGCAGTTTTTCTTGCATTTTTGTAGTGGATGTTTTAGTAGCTTCTCTCAGCTCTGTTTTTTAAACAGCATTGTACTACAGTAGTGAACCAAATACGATACTATCATGTTGTTTTCTTTTTTCCCACAACCACAAGTTGCCCTACTTACCCAATGCAAATCACTGTGGATCTACGTAACATGCCTTTCTCAAGGGCATCTGTTAATTCTGTGTGACAAGCTGGGGAGTTTCAGCCAGGAATATTGAGCACTGAAAGAAGACCTTGTTAGGCTCAGTAGGACTTAAATTTAATCAAATTTTAAGCAATCCTCCTAAATTATAGCTTTGACAGACTTTGTGTGTGAGCAGTTTCTTCAACATTGAGGTGTTTAGGTATGACTTTTATTATTAACAGCATTCCCCTTTACAGTAAGTATATACAGCACCAAAGTAGGTGATGCAGCAGGAAGACACAGAGGCCTCAGTAGATTACAACCTTTTCTCTAAGCGCTTGACTTTTTATACAACAAAACTGGTGGTAAAAACTCAATGAAAACGAGTGGTTTAGAATCAGCTCAAATATTCAGGTTCCAGAAAGACTGGTTGTTATAAATAAATTAAGGACTGAATCCAAAGCTTGTTGAGTCGATGGGCAGACTCCCTTTGATTTCAAAGCACTCTGTATCTGTGATCCAAACGCACCGCGAACAAATAAAGACAAAGAATTTATGTTGATTGGACATATTCAGTGTGACAAGAGCTTAAGTCTGATTCTCCTCTTTGCTTATGAAACGCAACTGTGTGCTTCTCCCCGGGATTGCTGGAAGACAAGTATTTTGGTAACTGCATGCTAGGACTCACAATTAGTGCAAGCACTGGCTCCTAGCACTAAGAATCACAGTGCCCTATGAAATGGAGGAAGTTGTGGAAAGGGAGAGAAAGTTAGGGCTCGTAACAATGTGTTTGGGGGTTATACTAATTTGCCTTCGGGGCTTTAAAGGTGTTAATTTATCCTCCTATTTTTATTTTTCTTAATTCTTTTTAAAAAGTCATCTTGATCTGTTACGATGATAAGTTCGATGGCATCAAAACACTTGCAGTTAAATTGTGGGCTTTAGAGAGAGGAGGTTCTCTGCTGGCTGAATGCCCTCTGTTGTTGTCCCTTGTGCTGGTTGGAATATTCTGTGGCATCAAGCTCTGGGTCTGCCTGCCCTCACACCCCTGAGACTTGGGAACACTGTGTAGGTTCTTTCTGTAAAACCTTGTTTAGAAAGCGAGTTTATTTTCTTAGTCAAGGAGCTCAATGCACTCCAAAGGATGGATATGTTCAAAGTAACAACACCACGGTAGCATCAAGATCACTTGTGTCTCAGACTTATTCTGGTTTACTACGAAGGTAGACGCTGAATAGACAAGCACAAATCACTTTTGTTTATGATGTGATTAACTTACTTGAAGCAGAACTCTGATACAGATTTATTTTTTTTTTAATATCAGATGCATATTTCATTTTACCCTAAAATAGTTTATTCTTCTGAAGAAATCAAATGCTTGGTTTCTCTCTGAAATTCATGATCGTGTCAGCGTTGAAGCAGCCTTCAGTCTCATTTCTAAACTGAAGCTGGTTAGTTTGTCTCAAAGTGACTTCTCCTCATGCAACCTTGATACCTTTTCACTTGCTATCTTTTTGTTCTGATCTAGATTCACTTTTGCAACTGCAAAAGGCATGATCATTTGAACAAGGTGTACTGAGGTGTACACCTCTACATTTTTAGCTACTGTAGTTCAAATTTTTTTATAGACCTCAAATTTTCAAAGTAGCTCCAATCAATCCTTGTTCTGGTTTATTTAGGTTCCCCATGCAAAGATTAGAATAATGGGAAAAGTAAAAGCAGAATGTATGTGTGGGTTAGTATAAACCACAATCCTTTTCATACTGCACATCAGCTTGTTGAAATGCCTCCCCTCTTGGCAGAAGACAAGCTTCGTAACCTAAGAGGATGTGATTTGAGTGGAGTTTTCATGCCCCATGTGCTCATTGTGTTCTTGCCACTGATGCAAACATTATCTATAATTACATTTTCAAGAGACTGAAAATTGCAGTCTTTGTGGAACAAAAATGCAGCTGAAGAATGGAATGTATATCCTCTCCACCCTCATTATAAGGCTTATAAAAATCAAACTATAAGGCCCAGAACTGTAGCTTTCAGATACAGGAAACCAGCACTGTTAGTCTGCAGTAAAGCATTTTTCACTGAAAATTAAGGCCTTTTGATAATCAAGCTAGTGCTGTTATTTCTACTAGTTTGCCATTGAAACTAGTCAAACTTAAATTTGTAATTCAGATCAGTATAAATAAAGTTGGAGTAATTACTCTGTTTGGTTATTTACAATATTTTCATGGATTTGAGATTTTATTCACAATTGGTGGCAACAGTAAAAGATTTATTAGACAGATCATAACATGGGTGTTGAAACATCCTACCACATCACGCTGTGGAGCAGCCATTTTTTTCAGGAGGAAAACAACAGTGCTGAAAATTCTGTTTTCATTATGTTTTCCTGGACACTGGGGAGTTTTAGTGCTGCTGCTCAAACTGCACATCTCACTAAAGCACCTCTTCCCTACCTCAGTGTTACCATCTTCATTCCAGAAGATGAAGAATCAGAAGTAGAAAGGAGAATGCACATCATTGACTTTCTGTGTAAAACAAGCACTGGAAACTTATATAAAAGTTTCCAGGTGGAGACAGCTAATCCTGATGTCCTGCAGTAGGCTTTTTAGAGTAGAAATTAATGAAATCATAGTGCATCAATCACCTGTGTTCGTAACATTCATGCATTCATTTTCCTCTTATGAACTTCAGTTCTGAGTGGGGTTTTCCTTCCAACAAGTGGGGCAGTTGAATGTTCTCTGAAAGTGGAGTTTCTCTCTGATACCAGGGAGATAAATGCCTTGAATAGAAAGGCACATGCACTTACTGGTTCTGTTATTTACTGCATCGAGGAGTGTGCGTAGAGGTGTTGAATGATCACATCAGTGCTAATAAATAGATAAATAAGGGATGGTCCCAAATGCCTGTAAACCCATGAGAATAAATGCAGGAACGTAGGAATTTATTGTTAGAAGCAGAAATAGTCTGGACTAAAATTAGTGTATATTCACTGCTTTCTTTTCAAGCTGGTTGTTTTTTATTATTCTAAAGGAATTTAAAATTTGATTGTTCTTCCTAGGTTCACAGTTATTGTTAAAACCAATTTTAAAAATAATTTGGGTGAAATAGTATGAGTCTTATTAGATGTCTGTTTACGACCACCTAACTTTATGTGGAAAGGGCTCTGGGCAACATCGTGTTGCAGTCAGGTGACAGTAAGGGCAACTAGAGGCATGTACTTTATGCAGTTGCTGCCCAAGTTGGTAATTCTGCCTCCAAGTTCTGCTCCCTGATTGCTGCAAGTTATGCACAGGAACACCGTGGTGATTGAGTGCTGGAGTTCCCAGGACAGCATCTATTCTTAGTGGTCCAGCAAAACTTATTAAGAAAAGTAATTAGAACAAAGCTCAAGTACATTAGCCTCTTTAATGCTCCTGAATTCTCAGAGCTGTCTTCAACATTGGCAGAGGCTGTTTCCAGTAGAGAAGCTGAAGCAACTTTCTTTGCTGAAGTTAAACCCACTTTGGCATCGTGGTGGGAATTTCTTCTTACATAATAATATCAAGACCCAGACAGATCAAAGGGTGCTGGTATTCCAATTAGCGAAAATAACCCACTTTGCATTTATTTTTATGATGGATTTCTGTCAAGTAGCAAAGTTCTGTGTTTCTCCCTGCTTCTTATGTGTGGTGCTCTTCAACGCCATGTCACCTCACACCTTTTCTGTCATCTCCTGAGGCTCAAGAACTATGATGCGTTTGTATAACTATCCATTTCTCTTTAAAGAAACATTTTTTCTTTTTTTCTTCTTCATCGTAAGTCTGCCATCTTAACTCTGGTAGACTAGAAAGGTATTTTCTTTCTCTGCTTGCAACACCACCCAGCATTACATTTGCTCAACAAATCATCTCCAGCATCCTCCTGAATATTTGTTTCTCCATTGGAATCCAAAAAGCAGTTTCAAGCCTGTTCAGTCTTGTCTGAGGAATCAAAACTATGTCTCCTTGGGCTTTCAGGAAGTCTTTGAGGAGATGTCTTTGACATTTAAACTACTTCAGAAATGTGAGTGGCAGTTGTCCTGAGATGGAAAAGTTCGCTAAAGACCTTCAGTACAGAGAGACGTGTTCTATGAGAGGAGCTACAAGGAGAGGTGCTCTTCATTTTTTCTTATTATACACCTATATTCACTCATCTTGGGTACTTATCCCCTTCCCCAGGCATTCCCCTCCCTCCTAATTCTGGTAGAGATGGATAAGAGTTAACAAAGTGCCCTTTGAGCTGTAGGATGTCCCATTAGGCAGGAAAACAGGTTTCTAGGTTTTACAAGTCCAGACTACTCACATTCACTTACTGAACAAACAGTCTATTTATAAAAGGGCCTACAAGCTATTTTTTCTTCCCTTATGCCAATTAGTGACAATTTTTAGGTCTTCTCTTCTGCCACGCTCAGTTTTTTTTGTCTTTGTTCTTCAGTTGCCTTCGAGAGGTCTTTTGATGCTCTGTACTGTTGCTTTGTAGGCCAGACAGTCGTGTCTCGTGTCACTCCTGACAACGTGCAGTCTCTATAGTAAATTTAATAGAATAACACTCATTTGTTCTTTATCTCAAAAAGAAAATCCTCTTCCAGTGGAAGCTGCTGAGTTGCAAGGATCGCACAGCAGCTTGTGCTTCTGGGAACACCTGAAGGACAGTTGGGAAGTCCCATCACTGTGGTCACACCAAAACTCTACTTGGTTTTCCTTCTTAGCAATTTTTAGACCTATGGGGGAGTGAAACATAATTTTCAACAAATTGGCTTGTGCCTGCATTGAATCAAGCTTGTCCCATTTCAGATATTTGTATCATAAATTCCCAATGGCACTGAACATACATTTGCTAATTTTAAAAGATTCTCAAGACTTTCCCAAGGATGGAGAGGAGTTATGTCCCATAACTCCTGAGGAGGGCTGACTTTTGCCTGGCACTGAAGACAGGATTGATGTTAGTTTCACAACCAACTTTTTAATAAAATGCACCATTTGAATATAAATATTACAGTAGTCAGACAGGAGTCTGCCACTACCTGCCTGAAAGTTGGTGCTTCCCCACATGAAGGAGTTGAATGCTGATCCTCAGGCTATTCCATTCTGTGATGCTAATAGCACTAATACAGTATCATTGTGTTTGAGGCTTCAAAGATACTATGCAAGCATTTTCTTATGATTCCCTGATCTTTGCATTTATACCCAGCTGTTTGTTATTCAGTTCAGCCATCAGCATCTAAGTCTCAATGGACCATGTAATATGCAGCTGTAGCCAGATGTAATGCTTCCTATTCCTAAATGTTTCTGTTAGAAGCTAAGAGTGGCAGGCTAAAGACGACTGATAACAGTGTTGCATGCATTAATTTAAACTCTAGAGCTACAGTGATTCTGTTTGGCAAATTTATTCCATGGCCAACAAGCAGAGCAATATTTCCAATCTCCATCATTGCTAGTAGTGTTGACATTAAATACATCGAGTATGTCTGCACTGATACAGAATGTACTTATGGTGCTAATTCAAATAGGAGAGGGATGTCCAATTTGCATAAACAAATATATTTTCAGATACAGTTCTATTTAAGAGAGATAAAGACAGGAAAAAGCTTGTTCTAAACAATGACTCACAATAATTTGGAACGGTTCAACAAATCTTTGCCCTCTTTAATTTTTCGTTCTCTGTGGATAGCCAGGGAACTTTTACAATACTTTGTTCAAGGAACAGGCAGATCTTGCTCTGCTCATCTTTCCTGGCATGGATAGTGACACAGAAGAGAATTGCAGTGTTTGAGTTTTTTGCCACAGATCACACTGAAGCATTTGGCAAATCACTTCAGCAGGTGACTGGGACTGCACACGTACTTGGGGAGTCTTGCTTAAGCCGTTTACTAGAAGACAAGTTGAGAAAGTTGTTTGGCCTGGAGAAGGGAAGGTTCTTGGGAGGCCTTCTAGCACCTTCCAATACCAAAAGGGTCTACGAGAGCACTGGAGTGGGACTTTGAACAAGGGACTTCGAACAGGACTACAAGGGGGAATGGCTTTAAGAGAGTGCAGGTTTAGATTACATATTGGAAAGAAATTCTGTACTGAGAGGGTGGTGAGGCACTGGAACAAGCTGCCCAGAGAAGCTGTGGATGTCCCATCCCTGGAAATTTTCAAGGCTGGGGTGCATGGGGCTCTGAGCAACCTGGGCTAGTGGAAAATGTCCCTGCCCTGTGGCAGTGGGGTTGGACTTGATGATCTTTAAGGTCCTTTCACACCAAAACCATTCTATAGTTGATTATAAATTGATGCCAGTGGGTGGTTAGAGACTTCTGAGAAACTTTGGACAGGAGCATTCTTCACAACTGCAAAATGCCCTGTCAGTGGGAATTTAACTTTTCTTTAGGGATTTTCATTTTTCATTGGCAGTGTAACTTTATAACACACGCTTTAGATTCTGCTTTGTCATTTTGTATTATTTAACTCAGTGTAAGAATGAAATCAAAATCAGATGTGTAGTGGTGGCTCCTTGTTTCTTCCCTGCCCCTAAGCCCAGCTTCTTATATATGTAAATATATATATATAATTACTTTGCACACTAAGTAATCTTAATCCAGCAGGGTTGTTGAGGTGATGGGCAGTGCTCTCACCTCCTCCTGTGCTCTGTGCATGCCCAGGGTGGTTGGTGCTGCACAGCAGCTGGGTGCAGCCCCAGTGCTGGGCACTATGGGCTCAGCTTGGATTCCAGAGTGAACAGCATTACACAGAGGATTTGATGCGACTGTAATGAATTGCATAGGGAAAGTGCTTGTTTGGAATCAACTCCATTAACTCGGAGCACAAACCATTGCAAAGTCAACAGTTTTTCTGAGTGGCCACCGCCAGCTATCTCTTTTGAAAACACTAATGGGCTGTTTAATTAGGTGATGAAAATTGTTTACAGTTGGTGATCCCAAGTTTTGTCATTTTAATAATGGTTAAATTCAATCTCTTCTTTGATTCTTGGCAACTCTCTCATTATTTCATAACCTGCTTATGTCTAGTTTAATTCATTTGCATGTATTAAAACCGACCCTCTTGTGCAGTAGTGTTGTTTGCTTAACTGCACTGTGTCATTGCAATATGTGGGGAGCAACTAATATTCAGCAGTGGATGTTAAACAAGTACAACCCTGGAAGAGAATGTTTACATTTGTGGAAGATGTATTCCTTTTGAGTTCACTATATATAAGACCTAAACATAATCCAGCCAGTATCATGTGCATTGCAACTGTTCTTGTGCATCTCTTACTTCTGGGGTGTGCTGGCTTCTCTTCTCTCTCTCCAAGCTTAAGAAGATCTGTACGCTTTCCAAATCTAAGAAGGAACAACTTAGAGAATGTGGTTTAACCCACTTGCTCATTCCCCCTCTGCCCCTAGTGGAATGGGGGAGAGAATGAGGAGGTGGAAGTAAAATTCATAGGCTGAGATAGTTTAACAAGGCAAAACCAATTACAATAGTAAAAGAACATAGAAAACAAGTGATGCACAGTGCAATTGCTCACCAGCACCTGACCGATGCCCAGCCAGTTCCTGAACTGCAGCCCCCAACCAGCTTTGCCTCCAGTTTATACACCAAGCATGACACCATCCAAGGTGGAATATCCCTTTGTCCACTTGGGGTAGGGTGTCCCTGCTGAGTCCCTTCCCAGCTCCCTGTGCCCCCCCAGCCTCATTCCAGGTGGGGAGGTGTGAGAAACTGAAAAGTCTTTGTGAGTTGGTGTAAATCCTGCTTAGCCGCAAGTGGAGCAGCAGTGAGTTATCAACATTATTCTCATCCTAAAGTCAAAACACAGCAGTGTACCAGGTACTGGGAGGAAAATTAACCCTATCTGAGCAAAACCAGGACTTTATATGTTTGATGTTGTCTTCAGTGACTGCTTTAGAGCAACCAAGAGCAGAAGTCTTCTTTTTCTCTTGATTTTCTGCTGTTTATCTTTACTTGGTGAAAGTGGACTGGATTATTGGAAACTATTAATTTTTTTGCATGTTGATGGCCACAGGATGCCTATGGGCTGCTTTTCCTCTTCACCCTATCTAATCATACTACAAAGACCCGCAAATCCCTGTCTTAGCAAGCATACAGTCTAAACAACAAGCAAAAAAAAAAAAAATTGTTGGAATGTGAAAAATTATATGTAAAGTACACCTGAATGGCTGGAGATGCGTCCAGACTCATTGGATGGCACAGGCAGAGATGCCTGGTTCCCAGCCTCTTGGTCCTTTGCCATCTCAATGGACTTGGACTTTGTTTTAATTTTTGACAGCATTATATGCCTCGTGTTTTGCCAAGCAGCTCGAGCAGAGGCAGATAAACAAACTGGCAGATGCTGGGGGAGGGAATGTCTTTTGAGTTTGGAGTTTTTTCCCTGTGTATTTCAAAATTATGTCCTATACGGGTCTTTGGATTCAGAAGGAATAGGAACCTTTCTGTTGAGTTTGGATGCCACTAAGATGGAACCCCATAGAGTGGGGTTTTTTGAGGAGCTGGAGACCAGTCCTTTCAGAAACCACATTGTGGTTGATGCTGTGATATGAAATCCTGCAGCATTTCTAAACCTCTTTGTGCCTCCTATTTCTGTGTTACAGATGTAAAGGCATCATTAATATAAGCATGCAATATGCTGCATGGGTAATTAAAGCATTCTTGTGTAGTTTTTCCTTGCAAAGTGGTACAGACAGTTACAACCATATGTGACTAAACTTAGATAAAGGTTGTGCTTTCTGGAGCTCAGAAACCATGTGGGAGACCTGATCCCATCTTCAGAAGGCACTTGATGGCTTCTGAGTCCCAGGACATCTGCAAGGACATCACTAAAATGTTTTCAAAGAAAGTCCATCTGCAGTTCAGCTGCTCAAGAGTTCTTTAGCCCTAAAAATTCATAGAGAAAGACAAAACCTTAGGTATAACTTTAGAGCAGATGTTACCATAGCAGTTGTACGTGAGTGACCAGGCAAGTGTATGAAAACCAGAGTGGTAAGAAGGATGTACACAACAGGGTAGGCATTTTCCAGCATGACAACACTCACTTCGGGTGTTTTCCATTTCCGTCGTGTGCTCAGCTTTCTGAAATCAAGGTAAATAGGCAAGCTGAGGATTGTTGTATTCCTATGTTTCTGACATTACTGGACTTCTGGAAACTACTGTGATGCTGTTGCAGTATGACAGGTGGTCTATTATATAAATAAGAATGACTAAAGAAGAAATTGTTTATGTTCAAGGCGTAGAACTACATGAATGATTCAAAGGAAATGTGATTTCTCCCATTTTCCGCCTGTTGTATTCTTGGAAAGTTCTTTAAATATGCATAGAAAATGCAAGCAAAATAGGTTTTTCTAAATTTCTAATTGTGTGTGCCGTTTTCTCTCTAGGGAGCAAAGAGATGAACCAAAATAAATAAGGTTTATTCTACAGCTTTAGTGATAAAGATACTTGACCTGAATAATAGTGGGAAATAATGAGTGCAAATGTTTGCAAGAAGCTGTCACATATCTTTATTATGTAATCAATACAAAAGAGTTGGGCTTATGGTCACATAGTAGGGGCACACCCTTAAAATATGATGGTTCACCATGAATGCAATTTTAAGAGTACCTTTCAAACCTCCTACTTATAAGGGATGTTTTTAACACCTTTTCTTCCTTACCTTTATATCTTAGTTACACGCTCAGGAAAGTCTGTCTCTCCTTTGAAATTTCATGTAGCAAACTACATGAGAGTGCAGGTTTTTGGTGTTTTTTGGGTCAAAGTTGTATGAGCTTGGCTATTTTCAAAGCTAGAAAGCAAAGGGTTAAAAGGAGTCTTTGTATTTCTCTATTCCCAAGCCACCATTTAAATTGAAACATAATTTTATGAACATTACATCTGCATGCCATTTCTTTTTACAGGATCCCTTACCTCTGGGACACTGGCTTGGATCAGGATTTTTTTTTCTTGCAACAGCTGTTCAGTGCATGAAATAAGCCAGTGGATGTGGTCCAGTTTATAGTGGGAAAGTGTCCATCACCAAACCACCATCTCAATTGGCACCGAGTATCATCCTTGTCTCAGCAAAACGGCCAGAAATTGAATGAGCATGAATAATGAACCCTTTGCAATTGTCCAGGTCAGGTTGACAGCAATTTTGCCTCTGTCTATTGATAAACTTGGCAAAGGTTCTGCATTTCCAGGCACACAGAGGCCTTTCTTAATGGTTAATTCTCAAAAATAAAATGCACCAAGTTTGAAGTCGCTGTCATTCCTACTGCTGATGAATATGATGATGGAGTTTGCAGAACATTTTAATACAGGGAAAAGCTACTTCTTACCCTGAACAGTTTTCATTTTAAAATCACAACTGCAGGAACAGTAAAAGGTGGCTTCGTGTTGCAGTAATCCAGAGGATGAGATTTAAATAGTATAGACTGTCACATGACCTAAATTTTCAAATTTGGGTGTCTAAAGTTAGACACTGAAAATCAGGACAATTATTTTAGTCTTCCTACCCATTTCTGCAAGCACAGAAATACATTGTTAAGTCTCACATTCATTTTCTATGGAAGTAGTGATGGTTTAGTTTTAACTTAGTTCTTTTTCCTCTGAGGAGCTCTGAACGTTTTTATGAAGTATGTCAAAGTCTTGGTAAAGAAAATTTGATATTGAAGCACAGCAAAGTTGAATCTGTGCTCTCCTCTTAATATAAAACTGTCCTTTCAACCCAGCCTGGAGCTTTTGGAGGTATTTGCGAGGAGGATTATCTTTCTTGGCATCCTCCATAATCACTGGAGAATGAGAGGCTCCAGTTCTGAAATGTCTTATTGGAGCCAAATGTTGGTGCTCTGCATTCCATCTGAGAAGCTTTTTGTCTGCTGTCTGTAGAGGGAACCCACATCTTGATGCCTGTGCCCAAAAGTATCTTTGTGAGTACCTTCTTTTGTGGGATTAATGCAGTATGAAAAGATAACGATTCTCCCGTGGTTGTCACATGAAGGGCATTTGTCCCTTCAGGTCCCACTTTTTCTTATCTAGAGACATCCATTGATCAAAATGTCTGAGTGGGGCTGATAAATCTTGGCTTTGTCCAATATTTACTCAGGCCTTTCCCTTTGAAGGGCCTGGTGGGACGCCCGTGTGCTGCACAGAAACGAGACTAGATTTTTGTGTCAGGTTTGTCTTTATGTAATCCATCTTGATTGGAGTTAAGTTAGGTGAAGAATGTGGTGTTAATTGGCTGGTCCCATTTGACCCATTTGTTCAGGCTGAGTCCTAAAGCCACCTAGAAAGCAGAAGGCTCAGGAAAAGCAAAAGAAGCATCCCAAACGCAGGCTTGTCACAGAAGCTCTTTATCAAATGCTGAAAGCAAGGATGGAGATTTAGAGTTTCAGTGGTTTGGGAACTCCCAGTGAAAATGTTCTCATTGCAAAACATCAAGTCTGTGTTATCCAGTTGGTTCTGTAGAAGTCCACCAGCTTTCTGTCAAGGAGCAGTCCTTTGCTCAGGGGTGGAAGCAGGTGAAAAAGAGATGGATCTAGGTGAGCTTGCAAGCTACCAAGTGGGCCACTGCCTGGACTGGCCTGATTTGAGTGAGAAACTTGAACCTTGGTGTCTTCATGTCAACCAAGTCACCTGCCTGACAAATTGCCTGGTGATTTCCTGTGCAGTGCTGGAAAGAGTAGGGCCTTTCCATCCCTCCATCTCAAAGCCACTGAGCTCAGGACTCACAAGGACAGTGCAAGACAAATCTGGTCTTCAAAATGAAATCTTTCCTGGCCTGTAGAGATCGTATGTCTCATCTCACCTCATCACTGCCCCCCTTTCCCAAGACTGTCTGTCTTAGAACATCAAATCCATCATACCTTTTCTACCTATAAAGTAAATATTATTCCTTTAAAGGAAGGCTATACATCCAGTTCTGCATTTCTTCCTTCTACTCAGTAGATTTGTTTCTCATTTCAGACTCATTTGAGACCTGAGACTGTGCAAGATCTTTAGAAAAAAGACCATTTCCTTGTACCATGTTTGTACAAAACCTAATTCTGGGGACCCTGATCCATGAAAAATCTGAACAGCTCCTACAAGACAAATAATGATTTGGGAAATATAGGCTTAACCTCTGCAAAATCAAATGCATTTGCTCGTTGTCGTAGGGTGAAAGGGAAAAAAAAAGAAATGTGGATAAAGAAAATGGCATCTGGTAGGCTGCAGGAAAATGGACCAGTCTATTAGGAATTAGTGCTAACAGGCCTCTAAGTTTCTTTCCTCAAAATTACTGCAGTCAAAAAAAATACCACTTCACATTTGTGCTTAATTTCACCTCTGTTTATTCTCCTCTCCTGTTCCCTGAAGAATGTAGATGAGGTTTAAGTTAGTCTTAATAGTAATAGGTTTGGAATCTAGCACACTTTCACAAAATTAACTTTGCTTCTGTTGATCTGGGAATTAAAATGCTTCATTAATTTAGCAAGTCCTGGTTTGACAGCCAAATAATGCATTTTGTGAGTTGTACTTTTAAGTCTAAAATTCTTATCTGCAGCCCTCCCTGGATGTCTCTGACATTCAGGGCAGCTTGCAGATCTGCGTGGCCTGGAAAGGAGGAAATTGTGCCTGAATGTACATATGTACAAGTGCTATGATACAGTTTATATGAGTGCCTGTGCTGTGTCCAAGCATGTGTTTAAGCACTACATGAGTAGGTAACTATTAAGAAACCTATTTCTTCCCTCCTTTACAACATACACTTGTTTTTTTCTTTTTCCTTTGTTGTTTTTTTTCCTCTCCTTATTTACCAATGCAGCACTACACAAGCAAGAACCTTTTTGGTAAAGGGAAAGAGGCTGGCAAGCATGATGGGTTTCTGTGCTCTACACTGGGGCTGGGGGAAGGGAGCAAAAAACCCCAAATATATCTGTATTAGAGGAAGAGATTTGTTATCTCCGTTCTTCACACCAGACACCATGTGGTACTGACTCCTGGGAAAGTGAAGAGATGCTGACATCACCAAGTTCTCAACTGTACAACTCTATAAAGTGTTCTCATGTTTCCTGTTCCAGTCATTCTGCATATGCACTTTACTTTGTAGATGTTTTCCTCTAAAACATCCATGAGCTACATGAACCACACTGTGATCATGTATCAGGCTTGCAGACTGTGCTATTGCACAATACATACCTGCAGAGGACTTGTGTGGTGCCTTCAGAGTTTTCCCTGACACAGAAAATTAATCTCTTCTTCACATCTCTTATAAACGTTTCCCCAAATCACTTTTATTTGATTGTGGCTTGTCTCAAGGATCACTCTGGTCTGGGCTGTAAGGCACAACCCAAGCAAATGCCTACAGAACATAACCACGAAAAGACTTCAGGATTCTCAAGGCTCCATAAAACTAACTGCAAAGCACTAAACTATAAAACAAGTTGAATCAGTTTTGTTTTATTGGTGTCTAAAAACGCTTATTCCCCTTTACTGTCACCTCAGAGTGGTGCAGACCAGCAGTTTCACGAGGAAGTAATATAAAAGCAGGTACAGGTTCCCCAGCATGAGGCATCACTGGATTCCAGGTTGTAAAGGTAGAGAAGTTTAGCCAGACCAGTAATCCTGCTGGATGAAGACCCATGAGAGTTACCAACATGGTAGATTCAGCTTAATTTGCACTTTGTTTCTTTGCAACTCTGTGATTTACACCTCAGAATCACAGAATATGCTGAGTTGGAAGGGGCCCTTAAGGAACATTGAGTCCAACTCCTGGCCCTGCGCAGGACACCCCAAGGGTCACTCTGTGCCTGAGAGCATTGTCCAAACACATCTTGAACTCTGTCAGGCTCAGTGCTGTGACCACTGCCCTGGGGAGCCTGTTCCAGTGCCCAACCACACTCTGG
Organism: Pachycephala philippinensis; assembly: GCA_013397055.1. Classification (NCBI taxonomy): domain Eukaryota; kingdom Metazoa; phylum Chordata; class Aves; order Passeriformes; genus Pachycephala; species Pachycephala philippinensis. The sequence goes on from VWZT01000384.1 coordinate 1,275,027, forward strand.
TGAAGAACCTTCTCCTGATATCCAGCCTAAACATCCCCTGACACAACTTCAGGCCATTCCCTTGGGGGGTGTCACAGGTGAACTCAGAGAAGAGATCACTGCTGGTGTCTACAGAAATGTCATGCAAAGACATTCAACTATAATTTTCTATTTGTGTGCCCTGCTGAAAAATCAGGAATTTTTACCCACGCTAGATGAGGAAAATTTTTGGAATTTCTTTTCTCTGCTCTAATTACCATAAGTCAGAATGAGTCTGTAGATTCTGTAGCTGAGGCTAATTGTGTTTTGCTTGGGAAAGTCTGTGGAGTGAAAGGCAAGGTATATTTTTGTGACACTCTCTTTTCCCCCCATGCACTGCTTTATAACCTCAGTTATTTCAGATGTAGCTCCTCTTCAGTGTGGTTAATAGCAAAACTTAATATTTCTGTCTCTGTTTTGGGAGGGGTGGGGGAAGAGTTAATTTTGCTCTTCTGTTGTCTAGGAAACAGTGGTTGTACTTACTTCCCTTTTGAAAATAGATAGTGAATTCCACATTCAGGGAGCAATGAATAAGATAAAAAGCCGCAAGATTAGAAGCTTGAATTAGACACCATTTGAGAGAGCAAAGATAAGTTCGTGTGCGCTGGAAACTTTTCAGTTGCACTGGAGTGGAGTGGGAAGAAGATCTGCTTTTAAAGGTGCTCGGGGCTTTTAGGCTCCGGGCTGTTGGCGCTGATTCAGCAAAGCGTTTAACTAAGTGCCTAATTTTAATGATGTAGGGCCCCGCTGAGTCCAGGGCTAGGGATGCAGTCCGGTTTGTACATTAAGCACTTTGCCTCCCACCACTTGGAGAATTCAACCCTGTGCACATCGTGCTGAAAATTAAGAGAAAGAGAGACACCAGCAACTGCGATCTGGGCTCCTGTGCTGAAAACAAGCCATCCATCCAATTTAGGGCTGTAAATACTAAAATTGGAGATGGGGTTAATGACTCAGAACAACAGAACAGGGAACGGGATTTAAAAAAAAAAAAAAAAAGCCTTGACAGTTGTCACAATGGGCAGCAAATGACAAGTGCATTTCAGTGCAAGTTTAAGACGATTATACTTGGAAGATGGAACTAAAATATAAAGCGAGGGCTGTATGCAACGCTGCACGTTCAACTGGAAATGTAGGTTATGTACTTCGTATTAATTCATGTCCCAGTGAACAGGAAAAAAAATCTTTCTTTGATTCAGATGGGACTTGAGCTGTAGATTTTTCTGACTAAGAAGCTCTGGATAATTCTTTTCTTATGTATTATTAATAGTTCTATTACATTAAATCTTAGGTGTTGAGAATGATCCACCAGAGGTGTCTCTCCCCCCACTCTCAATCCGTTGTTCCCAGCTGAAGTCCAGGGTGCACCTGGGTAGGTGAATCTGGGCTTGCAAAACTGGCACACAGATGCATATGAAGACAGGCACAATTTTCAGGACTAATTTCTTACAAGCAGTTCAGCAGATGTGTTTTCAGGAGGGATTTTAGTGTAGTCAAGGAGGTGCTGCCCTCCAAAAGGAACAGTTTGAAGAATTGCCGAGTCCTGGGGAAGAAGTACTAAAACAAATGAGCATGAAGGGGGAGGGAGTGATAAAAAAGGAACGTGTTGGGAGTGGTGAAGCAGAAAGATCCTGGCAGGGAGTGAAGAACAGGTTTTTTGGATGTGTTTAAAGGTGTAAGAAAGGGCAGCCTCAGAGACAGTAAAGCAGATAGTAAATCTGCTCCCAGGGTTTGTGATTACTACGATGTGATTAAAAAAATCCCAACAAAATACAAAACCACTCAAAACCAGTGCAGGACAAAAAAAAAAAAAGAAGTCACATGGAAAATCCTCCTGTCTATTGTGTTAGTGATCACAAGCAGTCCCTTGTGAATGTGGTCAGCGTTGCTATACAAATATGCATGCCATGCTTCTGAGTAGCAAATTCCTGCCCCCTTTGAGGGGAGCTTTGCAAGAGGTTTTGGAAATAAATATAAATGCAAAACCTAAAAACCGAGAAGGAATATCGAAAATGGAAAACGCTCGGGAGGATTTGTGATGACTTTGCACACTGGAAGTAGGATGCAAACTCCCAGGTTGGAAGATGTTTCCGAAATGGCAGTCAATTAAAATAATATGTGATAGAGGGTTGACAGTTTGGGTGTTTTCAAATGATCCGGCTCTAGCTTGGAGTGCAGTGGGTAAGGTGCAGCACTTAGCTGGATGTTCTCCTATGGCAGTCGTTAGTCACCTTTTCCCTTCCCATAGAGCAGAGAGAGCCCTAATGACAGTGGATATAATGATGCCTTCAGGGATGCTTAAGGAGTAACACAGCTCCTGTAGCAAGGTGCAGCCTGGTTCCCTTCGTCTCACTTTCAGCGGTGTGTGGAGGAGCCAGGACATGCCTCGGAGGGCTTGTCAGCCCCCCTCATCACCCCAGAGCTGTTCGACAATTAGCGGCTGCTTCCTGCACATGGCCGGGAGTGGGAAGGGAGCTCCAGCTCCACCACCTCACACAGGGCTGGAAGTCATTTGGCTTTTGCTGTAAAGAGGTGAGGAATGTGAGTTACTGCTCAGCGTGGCCTGTGCACTTCACCAGAAAGGGTTACCTGGCAAGGCCTCTGCGAGAGGCATCTATGTCTCCTCATGAGCTTTGCCAGTGCTGCTCTTGCCTCATCTCTCTGACATCAACTTTCCTGAGCTGCTGCAGCCTTATGTAACTGCCCCAGCTCTCCCAGCAGCCTTTTTTTGGGGGGAAAGGTGCTGATTCACCCTGCACACAGGTGCTGCAGCACAGCTTTGGTTGCAGCTCTCAGGTTGGGCAGCACCTCTCCGGAGCAGAGCTAGGGAGAAGTAAAGAGAGGGGAAAAAGTTGGAGCTGGAGGAAGGTCACACTGCAGCACTCGTGTTTCTACCTCTCCCCTAGAGATGCTTGCAAGGAAAAGACAAACCTGATGGATGGTTGTATTTTCAAGAGAATGCAATGCAAAGCAGGTGGTTCCCAGCACTTAATAGACCAGGGTTGTGTCTGTGCTGCTTTCAGAGGTTCACCTTCAGCAGGCTTTAATCCTGGCTGCCATGGGTCGTGCTGACAAAAGACACAATGGTAGGGGCTGCAGAGTGAACCACCCACGTGCCTGGCACCAGCAGAGCCGTGCCTATTGCAGAATACCAACACTGATGTCTCTTTGCTGTCCTGGGTGATATTGTGGTGGTAATCAGCAGAACTCCGTCTTGCCCAGCTTCAACTCCATCTCCCCACAGCTCTGTAGGTATTCACCCAATGCCGTGCTTGGTTATGCTGCAGAGGTGGTTTCCTGCATATGGATCCCTGTATCGCAGTGGCTCATAAACACTTAGGGCTTAAAATAGGAATTACTGGCCCTGGCTCAAGCAGCCAACTCAGAAATCTGAGTCTGTAATCTTGAGTTCTTCTGTGCCCCTTGGTTGAAGAGAAAGGGCACCCCAGGGCTGGATGTTCATCTCTTCCTGAGCCACTGGTGTACAGCAGATGGAAAAATGGCCTTGGAGGACCAGTTTCTGTCCACTGATTAGAGAAGGAGCCAACAGTGTGACTTACATAGCCTCAGGCATCTGAGATGGGGCAAGATTACTTGTGGAAAGACCTAGGGGTGCGGGTAGAAACCAAGAAAGGGAGGCATTTTAAAAATGTGCTGTTTTAATGAATATTTTCAAAGCAAAACAAAATTGAAGTGCTGGAGTAAGGCAGTCTACAAAAATGCCAGACTTCAAAAGACAAAAAAGGAGTAGATACATGGCTTTCAGTGTGCAGAATGCACAATATATAAAAATATATTTTTGAAGACTTTTAAAATTCAGAAATCAGAGTCAAGAAGAAAAGAAGAGGTGAGATGAGAAGGAACGAAGAAGGGTTTCAGGGTTTTCTTTGTTGTTGCAGTTTTGGTTTTTTCACTGCTCATCAAAGCCTCCTTCAGCACTTCTCCATCAGTCAGCTCTAAGGACCTGTCCCAAGAAGTGTCCCTTCTAGCAAGGATTAGCTGTTTGTTGTGAACATGCTAATTTCTGATGATAGTTCTGAGAGTGCATTTTCTTTCCTTGCTGATAGAAACCATATTAGCTAATAAAAATAATTAAATTTATATTCTCTAGATGTAATTGGTGATTATGCCCTCTAGGTGGGTAAAAATGCTTTCAGATGAGCAGAAGCCTATTTTCTCCATTCAGATGACTAAAATTCCTTAATTTCCACAGAAGTGGACTGCGGAGAGAGTTGTATCCCCCAAGCCTGCACAGAAAGGGCATTAGCAGCCATTTCCTAAAGTAATTTATAGTATAGTTCACTGTATTGTGCCAACTCTTAACAAACTCTCTCCTCCTTTACTGCTAGCATGGCTGTAATTCCGGTTACTCTGTTGGGAATTGGCTCTTGGAAAGCTAAGTGATTTATAAATTTTTAAGAAGTGATGCATACAGCTAATCTAAAGGAAAATGGGCTCTTGCAGCCTGTGCACCTGCTGTCTGGGAAGGGAGAGGATTTCTTGCAGGATTCCTCTGCTAAAATGGGAAAAACTCTGATAATCTTTAGGATAGCTTTTTTAACAAACTGTTGATGAAAGGCCGTTGCTCCTGGAGCCTAAAGCCTTCAGTTTACCCAGAAATGGTTAAAGCAAAGATACCTATTTTTGCAGCAGTGCTTAGTCTTGAATCGTCATATGAACTTCCCAACTGCTGGCTACTTTGCGTGAGGGAGCAGTTTTTTGTGAAACCGTGGTGGCCTTTATTTAGGTCACAGTTGAGTCCCTTCTTGCATCCCTCCCCAACATGCTTTCAGTGTGGAAAACAAACCCTTTCTAGGAAACAATTTGTTAACAGCCTCCTTCCTTCCAGCTGGGACTTCTGAGCCCTGGAGAAGTGTGGTGCAGAAGGGATGCAAGGCAGGGAGCATGGGAAGAAGTCCTCCTGGGTGAATTCATACCATAGTAACTTGATGTTTGATTTCTGGATGAATGCAGTTACTTGTGCAATTCTGGAATTGCCTCTGAAGGACTTCCTGTATGGATACCCATGGCAAACATACACTTCAAAACATGTCTTAAAAGAATTTCATACTAATCCATTTACCCTTGGTCCTTGACAATGTCCAGGTCAAAAGTTGTGTGGTGTTCCCACTCCCCTGACACAGATGGCACCTGATGCAGTAGAGAGATGGAGGAGAAGCTGTTCTCTGCCCTGCTTCAGTTGTTAGTGTGTCATCGTTGCTAGAGAAACACAAAACCTTGGACTGGGATTCTGGCAGAATAAAAGCCTTTCAATTCATATTTGATCACATTTAAAGGAGGGGGAAGGAGGGACCTTGTAAAAACCCTGTTCATCCACTAGAGAGCATATAGGCAGTGCTTCTCCTTGGAGAAAATAAAAATGTCAAGCTCTTACTATGCACAATAATGCAATGCAGTTTAAATGTTTACTGCTGTTCTACCCACCGCAGTTACATATGGAGAAAAGAGCATGTGAAAACTGGAAGAAGGCTTTGCAAATATGTAACTTTCATGTTCAAAAGCCTCTTATCTCCTTGCTAGCGTTTAATATCTTCTTGTTCTTAAAGAGCGTTCCTATTCTCCCCATGGAAATATTAAGTTATTTACAAAGGTCCTGAGAAATACTGGGGTGGACTTGAGAAGGTGCAGAGCCGATCTCTGCAAGGGCATTTTGTGGCTTTTAGAGGATTCCAGTGTTTCATTTCTGACTGATGTGGCTGGGAAGAAGCTTCTGCAAACAAACTGATGTGAAGCTGCTCATTCTGCAGATGATCAATGCAAGAAGCTGGCGCTGAGAAGGTGATATCCTTTGAAGTCTAATGATATTAATGTTGACTCTTAAATATTTCATAGCTGTTACTCTTTTGTAGTGATTTTAGTGCTTGAGTTAAGGAGCACAATTTTTTTTCCTCATCTAATTTCCATTTTTCCCCTCTAAACTGCCTCACTCTGTGTGTATACAATACACGTATGTAACTTCAGATTTAAACCATGGGGATCTGCGTGCATTAAATGGATAGTGGTACACCCCACTAATTAATTAAACTTTTTTTTCCCCCCATGGGTGCCAAATTTACTTTTTCCAAAGGCTGTTTGTTAATACAGTGCATGTTAGAGGCAGTTTTTTACAGTGGAATACATCGCTGACTTTCCCTGCTGCCCTAGTTAACCTTATTCCGTCCATCTGTAGGTTACAGATGATTCCACTTACACTTGTAACCTGCTGTGAGAACTAGGCATGAAAAATAGTGTAGAAACCTCAGGTAACTCCTCTGATACATATCTTTTCATTTTTATTTTTTTTTTAATGCTTGTTCTATTTTGTGAAATCCTTCATAGTGAATTTGCTACATTCGTATAGAGCAACATGGGTTTGTTGTACATTCATTACGTGGCCTTTCCTGGTATATTTTTACTTTTTGTATGCCACGATTCTGACTTAGCCATTGGCAAAATATTTGTGTAGTACTTGGATAGTGGATGGATTTCCACTGACACTAATGGACAGTCTGGTCAGGATTTTATTTGCCCTCAGCATCAAGAAAAACTTTCTTTTTGTTGCCTTTTGCAAGTGATCAATGGATCCACTTAGATTATAACCTGGAGTTAGGAGCAGAATTACATATTAATATCTCTCATTGCAATAAAACAACTGTTAAAGTCCATTACTTTTCTGAGGAAAAGAATGGGATTTGTTTAATTTTAACTGCCTCAGTAGTGTTGTGGTGCATATATAAATGCTGGTGAATGAAATCAAGAAATCAGAATTAGAAATTAATAACACAAGGCATCTAGTCATCTCAGCGAGTTTGCATTTTGATTCTGATTGATTTTTCTAATATTTGCTAAGTGCATATGTATCCACAAAGGCTTTACATCCATATGCTGTATTTTTAAAATGCCGGCATGTTGACTTCTGGGATCTAGATCTGTTATTTGACAGCATATTATGATTTAATTTCTGTCATCTGAAACACTGCACCATTAAAATAGCTGACGTAGAATTTAAGCATGTCTGTTCATTGTTCTCTTTTTCAAGGTTTTTGGAAATTACACTTGCTGCCTAACACTGTAAAGTTGGTTTACATTTCAGGCAGGGTTATTTTCCATCTTTGAATGACAGCGAGTATTTGTGTGCATATATGCAAGTGTGACATGGAAATATGAAGATAGCTGCCTTACAGTTCTGTTTTTGCTTTTTAATTGATATTTGGATGATATAAAGCAAGCAACTGCCATATGACAATAAAGTGGACCAACTTTCCCAGCTGGATGTCATATTTGATGAAGTATGTAACCAGAGAAACTGTGAATTATGTAAAGTGCTAAATAGGATTCTGGGTGTAACTTACTACCCTGCGGGCTGGAAGATACTGCTTGTTATTTACTTGCACTTTCTGAAGCAACATTATTCTGGGTGTTTCTCAGGAGTGCTAAACATTATTGGGAAAAAAAATTTCGAGGAGTGAGTGTCATACTTCTGGTTTCCTATGGGGAAGGAGTGGGAGGTTTTGGAAGGCTGGACGTGAGTAGTATTGAGTATGATTTCTTGAACTCTTCTCTGCCATGCCTTGCATGTGTCTGCTCTGCTGCCACCAGGTAGGGACCAGGGTGAGCCAGATTTCCTGATAGCTCCTGATGAGGATGGATGCTGCTGTCTGGGTTCACTGAGATAAGAGTTCCTTGGGCCTGTCTGGGGTGGTGGCTGTGTTTTATATTCTGTGTTTACCCCACCAAGGAATATTTTATTTGCTGGTTGATTGTGTCCCTTTGTGGCTCTGTGCTTGTTTCTTTTTCCGTTAAACTGAATCACATAATTTATTTTTACATATAGTTCTTGAAAAGCCAGTGTACTGACATCAGGCACTTGCTTTGCTGCATAAACCTAATGCAGCCTCTCTGAAACAGACATTTTAAATTTTAACCTCAATATAAAACTTGCTCCTTTATTTCTTTCTGCTTTTCACACTGCACCTGCTGTTCTTCCTCAGGGTCCCTGGGTTTGTTGTTGGGCCATGTGCAGCACATTCTTATTTATCAACCACCACGAGTGTTGTAGATGATCTGTGGAGGCAGCCAAACTTTGCAGTAGTATTCAAGTTGTGTCAGGAGGTTGTAGCCACATGAGGGTGTGTGAGTTGCTTTGGTTGTAGGAGGAAGTAGTCTTGAGAAGGACCAGATCTGGTGGAGAGCTTTGCTCTTGTGCTAAAAATTGTTGCTTCGTGATGCATTAGACTGGACTTGTACAAAAACTCACTGCTCAGAGCAGAAACTGGAGTCGCAGTAGGCATGAGGTTGGTGTTTGTGGGAGGGATGCGTGTCAGAAAAACGTTCATCAGTTGTTGGGTGTTTTTGTCAAGATGAGGCAACATTAGCTCCTGGATCAGTCCCTGAGCTCAGGGTTGTCTCTGCTGTCTCTGGCCCTGCAGGTGAAGGGATAGTCCAGGGGACCTGCCAGGTTTCCATCCCTGGCAGAGGCAGCTCACCTTGCCTGTACCTTCATTAACTGGAGGGGACAAAAATTAATGAGTGAATCTTTAAATACCCAAGTTTTGAAATAAATACTTTCAGCTGCTTTGCATTTTTTGTCTCTGCGCTTTCCAGTTCTTTTTTTTTCCTTCATGTTTTTTGGGGTCTTTCAAGGCTGATGGTGGTGTGCAATGGGAGAGATGGAAGTTTTCTACTCTTCTATCTGTGAGAGTTATGCAGGGTGGAGAAAGTCCAGGGAGAGGCAGCAGTGTGGCTGGGAGAGACAGCCCTGCTCTTGCTGAGACTTTGATGAATGGCAAACCTTCTCTTTTCTAAAGACCTGTCCAGAGACTTTCTTGCTCTTGCAGCTAGCAAAAGGTTCAGTCTTTTTCAAAATCCTGCTGAAGGAACAGGAAAATATCAAGAACTAGAAAACACCTGCATTATCTGTCCTTACAAAACCTTCCTGGCTTTTTGGCAGATGAAGGGAAGACCTGGTCCGTGCCTCCAGGAAGATTTAGGTTTCAGCTCATGGGCATTTTCCTGCATAAAACCTTGTTCAAAGTATGTTGGATCAGCTTACGGAGCAGGTCCATTGGGTGCAATACACTAGGAACTGCATTTTCCCATGATCCAAGTGTTTTGGGGGCGAAAAAAGAAAAGTGCTGCTGTGGTGGTGACTCACAAGAGTCTCGTGCTGCTGTGTGCTTCACCTTCACGTGTGAAGCTCTGTTCCAGCACGAAGACACAATGCACCACAGCACAGGTGCTTGCCACCATGAGCATGTGTCTTCCTTGGTATCTGTGCTCATTTTTATCTTTAAAGTCTGCAGAGCTGGGTGAAAAGGACAAGAGAGTGTTACTGTACTGGTGTGGTGGGAAGGCCTTGCAGAACCCCTGCAAAATGACAATTTTTGTGTCAAAGCCTCAGGAATCTAATAACTTGTAAACAGCTTATCCTTCTCCAACTTTCCAAAAGTATTGTATTTTCACATAAATTCTACCTCTTTCCTATGAATGCAGCTATCTCCAATTACAATTCTATGATTTTTTCACTCACACATGAACCTAATTCTCAGTTTACTATAGAAGCTTTGAGACAATGTAGCAATATGTAAAGTATTTGAAAACTCAGAAATTTAAATACTGCTGTTGGAACTTTGGTCCATCTGTCAGAATTCAGGCAGTGGTGTAGCAGCTGTTGCCCAGTAATTCCTATTGTACAATGCAAAACTATTAGGCTTAGCAAGAAGGTGTTAAAAACACAACCAAACTGAAGTTTCAGTTGATTTCCTGTTTTTAGCATTTAGATTCAAGCTACTGTATGAATGTAAAGCTTCCCATCTCATCAGTTAAAACTTCTGTTTTGGTAAATGTAATAATGAGTTTCTGCTTACTAACTTCACTGCAAGATCATAGGCTTAAAAAAAAAAAATAACCATTGACATGCTCAAGCAAAAAGGAAGTTTCATATGTGCTATGTATTTATTTCAAGTGCGTAAGCACCTTAATGAAAAAAAGGAAATGTGATATTTCCCCCTTCTTTATTAACTTGTCAAAAGTCTTGGGCTAAAAATGGGAAAATTTTATAGCCTTCAGTGCACTGCATTCTAGTTCTTCTTTAAAAGCTTAAAGTAAGAATCTTTTAAAATCAATTTACTAATTTCCAAAAGGTTTCCAATCCCAAGTACCCTAGTTTTGTAAAGTTTGTGCATCTTTTCCTTTTATGATAGTTGATCATTGTGTCCTATCTCTATGTTGTTAGTTATGGGGAACCATTACCAATGTAATTCTCTACAATCACCATTATTATCTCTGTCCTTCCCAAAATAATGCAGAGCTTAAGTACATCATCTTTAAAAGATACAGATTTCTTTCAGTTTTCATACAGCAAGTAACCAGTGGTCAGACTCAGCTCAGGGCCTTTTAAAACACCTCGTTCTGCTGGCCATTGTTGGATATTCAGTAATCTAATTTTTCACTAGAAATTTTGGGTTTTTTCTGGAAGTCATCATGCAACCTCCTGCTTTCAATTTGAATTTTAAGTCCAAGTGATTTATTTTTTTTCTATAAACTTGTTTCCAGCATTTGCTCTGTACCGAAATTCAGCCTTTTCAACTTTTCCTGATTTCCTTTCCTGACTGTGTTCTGCAGCAAGTTCAGCCCCGCTTTTCTGTGTTAGTTAACCTTTTGCCCTATAAATATTCGTTAATGGAAATTTTTCCTGGTTGGCTCGGGTTTGTGATAGTCAGCGAGCCTGGGCTGATAAGGAAGCCCCGCTGCCAGCGTGCCGAGGAAAGCATTAAACCACAGCTGTGCTCCTTAGTGCTCCTGTCTTTACCTGCCCCAGCCGCATACCATTACACTTGATTTATCCCGTGTAACGTGATCCTGATACAAAGCTAAGATTGGCTGTCATAAGGCCTTCCATTTTCATGCTTTTCTTATCTCCTTTCCAGCTGCATTTTCCCCAGTGCAACAAGTAGCTCTGATGTAAAACTTTCAGGGTGAAAGGAGCCAGGACTAAATTTGTGCAGGTTGGGTTTGGATGGGACTTAGACAGACAAATGTAGTTTGGGGTTTTTTTTATTTTTTTATTTTATTCTATTCTCTTTTAGCCTCTTGCTCTCTGATTTCCTTTCATGATATTAATCACCTTGCTTATCTCAGTGCTGGAGTGTTGGAGATGTGAGCTGTGAGATGCACCATTCTGTAGCATATACTGGTGTCTACATGTTTTCTTGATCTGCCTGCAAGTGCCTTGGGAGCCCAGCTGCAGCCACCTCAGGCTGCCTTCTGGGGGGATGCAGGGGGCAATTTTGCATTTCCATGTATTTAAAAGCTAAATAAACTAAAATATGCATAATTCTTCCATAGTAAGTCCCACCAGGGCACCTTCCTTGTCAGACTTTCACATAAAACAACTCTTAGCACTGATCTTTAGGTTGGATCGAGCTTACAGTGTGTTTAGCAAAGAAAACTTTCATTCATGTGTCCATGCAAATTAAAACAATCAAAGAGTTTAGAGAAACCTAAAACAAGCTGCAAAATGGGAAGGTGCTGCTAAGTTCAGGTGATTAAAAATAACACCATGCCTTTAGAAGGGGTAAAATTAATGGAGAAATGCAAGATTTCTGTGACACAAAAGAACCTAAAAATCTAAGCATGTATATTTCTTTGTCTTAGGAACTCTTCTTTCATGTTTTGTATTTTTTTCTTTGAAGCCACACAGAATGAAAACTTACTTTGCCCATTTTTGAAAGGGAAGCTCAAGAATCCCCTGCAATCTAATTGGTTGTGTCCTTCCAGTTTTGATTTTGATTTGTACTGAGTATTTTTGGATGCATCAAAAACATGACTTGCAGTCAGAATTTGTGTCCTTGTCAATATTTCAGTAAGCAGAGGTCAAACCAGAACATGAGAATACAACTTACATATTCATAATTGCATAAATTGTCCTAAAAGAAGGTCTTTTATTATATGCTGTCCGTTTGCATGCTTAGATAATAGTTTAGTGGGCACCATGAAGATGTCAGCTGTTTCTTTACTGATAAATTTTATTTTATTTTGCATAAGCCTACATAGTTTTTCAGACAAGAGAATTAATGTAATCTCTTTCAGAGTGATAGCGACATGAGTTCAGTGCCTACAAGAAGGGATGATAGCACTGGATGTCTGTTAGAAATGAAGAAATTTTTGAAATATTCCATTCACCTATGCAGTTGAAGTAACTAGAGATTCAAACAGTCCTCAAAACATTGATGCAACTTCACTGTATCTGTAAGTCTATAAGCACCTGCCTCCAAAACAAACAAACTGTGAGAAAAGAGAAAGTATTTGAAAGATAAAGCAACTATAAACAGTTACTGTACTGAAGGTATGGCAGATTTTTAACAGTGTGGATAAAAGAAATGGGGCAGGAAAATCATGGGAAAGAGAATATAAACTTTAATGAAAACTTATGCGGTTTCCATGAGTAGCTTTTAGGGGGCTTGGGGAAAAAGCCATTTCATAATAGAATAAAATAATAAAGACAGTGATCAGTGGTAGTCAGGGCCACAGATGCAGCTGTCTGAAGATGAAGAAACCCAGGTGTGATCCAACACTGCTTTGGTCCAATTTTTGGTGGCATCTTTGTCACCAATGACTGTTCTCAGGAATGTTCGAGGATTTCTGCTCTAATCAGCTCCATGCTGCCCTGAGCACAGTGGTCAAAATTCTCTAATATTCTTAGTTTGACTACAGCAAAGCTAAACCTGCCTTCAGTTGGGATGGTTGCAATGGTGAATCAGGCCAACCCCTGAGAAGAGGTGACAGAGTTACAAGGAAGACAAAATGTCAGGAAAGGAGCAAAACCCCCACCTGCTTACTAGTGAAAGCAGAGACTGTGACCTACTTTCCCTTTTTTCATTAGGATGTAGTTTAGCAAAATTGCCACCATGTGCCTGCAGAGGTGATGAGCCCCAGCCACACCACAGGGCTTCCCAACAGCTGAGCTGTGCAGAGCCGGGCATCACCTGCACAGCAGATCATCTGCCATAGCTCTGGGGGGAAAAAAAATCAGTCCTAGAGGCAGCCTGAGAAACACAGGGCCTCTGCCAAACCCCTGTGTGGGGCAACAGCACTTGTAGGAAGCAAGAGGTGAGTCAAAAGCAGAGCAAGGGCTGGGGCAGAGCCTGCACAGGTTCCTCTGCCCCGGGTTTGTGCCTCCACCCCTCACAAGCACAGCCACTTACCGAAGGAAACTGCAATTTTTATGAATGTCTTGAATTGCAGCCAGGTAATTACCTTCAGGAAATTTTTGTGTTGCTAAATGATAATCTACAGAAAGTGAACAAGGAAGACAGGCTGGAGGGGGGAAGCTAAAAATTTTGTAGTATAATAAACAACCATCTTGATTAAGAAGCTATGTATAGGAAGATCTAGGTATGATCTTCAGGGAAATTGTCTGTTCTGTAACTGCTAATCCTGGGAGGATACTTTGCCTTTGGTGGATATACACAGTGTCTGCATACTGGACTCAACACATTAAATTTTGATCCTGAACTACCCAAAATTATCATTGAGCAGTATCAGCCTACTGTAACAGTGCTGAGTGTCAGAACTTTGCATGTGACTTTTCAAGAATCCAGAAAACATCTCTGCTGAAGAGGCTGTTTCCTCAAGCTGACTTTCACATTCATTTTTGGTTTTTTCACTGCTATTAATTTATTTCCTGCATTCCATTAAAAATGGCATTTACAGGTCAAGGAGCATTAAAATGATTTCATTTGCAAAAAAAAAACAAACCAACAACCGCAACTGAAAAACAACAGCAAAACCCTCTCTGCCTTTGTTGATTGTGCAGTTTACCAAAGATTTACATTTTTCACATCTGTTGCCCTCCCATTATAGTTTTCATCTTGCATGTAATATTGATAGAGCAAGATAAACAATCTCCCAATGGCTGGAGAAGGAAAGCTTAATGATAGCTCTGATTATTTTTTTAACCAAAAGAATGTAAAACAGCCTGTATTTTTTATTGTGTCACAACTAGTGGAGAGTTTGACATTATCACATTAACTGCTAATGTATAAATGCAACACTAATGTACTAGAATTAAAACTTTGTATAATGACCTTCCCTTGGTTCAGCCATTAAAAATACATTAATATTCTGTCTTGCAAATTGGACCTGATGCAATTTTATTCATCAATAACTAGTTTGTGGGGTTTTTTGTTTGTATGGATATCTGTGTTTATTTTCTGGAAAATTATTCTGACTTTGTTGTCTGCAAAGTAGAAGTCAACGACATCTCAGGTGCACTTATGTAGCCTTATTTTATTTTTATTTTCTTTGAAAGAATAGTAGCCAGAAAAAGGAAACTCAGTGTCCCTCCTTCTACCTTATACTCAAGTTGGCCAGCTTTATCCAGTGCTGTGTGCTTCAACATACCCATTTGTAAAATTCATTTATTACCCATCTCATGTGCAAATTGAAACTTAATTAACAGATGTTTGTAGCTACTTTCACATCCTCCTAAGAGTCACCCCATGCAAGTGCAAAGCAGTTGTTTCTGGGACGTGAGAGCATTGGAGCAAAGGCTTTTTTGGCGATGGGGAACAGGTTACAAAGGGCTACATGGGGGGTTACTTTATTTTATTTCTTGTTAAGGTACTTTGGAATCTTTTTTAAAATCCCCGTTTTGAAACAGATGGGGCACAAGACAGCAAAAGATACCTCCCATATAACAGGTGTTATTTCTTGCATCCCCCTTCTACAACCTGCATGCATCAAGGTTTTAAAGCTCTTAAAAGCAGGCTCTGAGTTGAACAGAAAGACTGCTGGAACAGCAGTGGGCAAGTCGAAGCACACTTGAAGATAACAGCTGTCAGGACACAGGAGATGAAAATGCAACCAAGTACACAGGCTGCAGGAAAACTTGGCCTTGGGCATTTTGCTTTCACTTCAGTAGTTTTAACCCTTTGTACTCCAGAAATTATTCTTAAAGTTGGGGGCACACAAAGGAGGAGAAAATCCTTTGTGAGCTGTTTCTGAAAATTGAAAATACACAAATAACTAGTAAATAGCTGCTGGGTCACCGTTATAAAGTGCAGGCAGGGCTGCATTTAGACAGCTTGGCTTTTATCTGATTGTGAGCTGTGTGTTTCCTCATACGGGAACTACCGCCAACCCAATTTTAATCAGTTGCAATTTTGTTTTTGCGTCTAAATTAGAATAGCTTGGATTGAAGGGGAAGTGAAAAGAAATGTCTGTCAAAGCATTTCTGTAAAGCAAGAACTCTCTCACTTTAGTTTCATCATGCATCTTCAGTCTGATATTCTTCATTTTACCCAAATATTACCAGGATTATTACTCTAGTGTATTTTACATCAGCTTTCTGCTTGCGAAGCTAAATAAACAGTTCATGAGCCGTGCTGGGAAGTCTACCCAAACACCTTGCTCTTTAAAACATGTAAGTACAAGCATGACTCAGATTGGCGATGGAGAATGGAAACTTTCAGTTCTGTTGTTGTCTAGAATCCACCTTGATTTGGGAACAACCAAAAATATTCCTTCCTGATGACCGCTCGGGGGCCTCTGCAAAGAGGCTCAGCGGTATCAGTTACTGCAAGTAAGCAGACACGTATTTGGCACATGCCTCAGCAGAGACCAATGTACCTCCCAGCCAAAGGACAGCGCTTGATTTGTGACTAAATTCCAACCTGTGACCCAGCAAAGCTCCTCACCACTGAGCCTGTTGCTCCTGCACTTTCCACCTGCATTATATCCAGTTAAAACGAAAATGGCTAAATAAAAGTTTCTGGTAGCATCTGTTCCCATGCCTGTTGTCTGAAACAAAGCCTAATTATCACAGCCCCTTCCTTCATATTTTCTTTTGACTTACCCAGTTGTCTACAGCTTTGATATCTAGAGCAGAAATGCCAAGGCTGAAACGTGCATTCAATTAGATGACTCTTGACTGACCTACATAACAGTTCATTCATGAGATAATGTGACCTGGAGTCATGGAGATAGAAGCCAGTTGATTGAGCTGGCTTGGCTGTGTACACTGCAAACTCTCCAGTGATTGAGGAATCATCTAAAATTAGCCATATGCTGTACGTTGTCGAGAGCCTTTCAGACCCGGCTCCGTTTCAGAGATATTTTTTTTTATGAGATGGGCGGTTAATTTGTCACATTGTAATTCTTTAATGCTTAACTTTATTAGCATGAGGTAGTTGGGTATCAAATAAAACGAGCAATTAAGTGATTTATGCTTAAGGTCTGCTCTCAGTTCAGGGCGTAGGTAGCCAGCCTCCCATGCAGGGGTGAGAGCATGCACAGTATTTACCACTTCCTTCAGAGAGCTACAAAATGGTGCTTTTTGAAGATGAACCTCGTTGTGCATGTAAATCCCAATTGCCTATTACTGCGCTGCAAGTTAAAATGTATTTTGTATTAAAGGTTATTGTGTGTTTGTAGAGAACCACAGGGTGTTTTCCCTAGCTTTTGCCTACTACATTTGTGAACTCACAGCTTTCAGCTGTGGGGAAAAAAAAAAGTTAACCGGGGAGCGAATGGTTTCAGCGTAACGATTAAGCGACAGTTTTTGTATTGCTAAGCCACAAAGGAAGCTCAGATAAAGGTTGTAGGTCGAAAAGAAACCTTGAGGAGCATGCTCGTGAAGTGAGGCACTTCAAGAAAGGCTGCAGCTGTCACTTCCACATCTGAGGGACTGCGAGGTATTTCAACCATTTTCTTATTCTTTCTTGTCTTAAAGATTCATTAACAGAATAATGTGAAATTATCTGGTGTCCTCTGGGGCATAAGTTCTTCTATTTTTATTTTTTCCCTCAGTAAGTGTGGTAGGAGCAGTCTGTGCTCTGTCACGTCCAGTTCCTCTCAGATGGAGCTGCTTCGGTGCTGACTGACGCGTGTCGCAAGGAGGACGGGGGGACATTTTGTACAGGGAGGTTGTGGGCTCTTCAAAACATATTTGGGGCACAGCACCATGGTTCCTGAGGCTTTCTCTTTTAGCAGATGCGTCTCGTGGGGGTTTTACACGCATTTAAAGAGCAGGTTGCTTGCTGCCTCCTTCTCTGCCTCTTCCATGAGCTGGTTCTGTGGTTAACTCTGTGCTGACACAGTGGTGATCCTCTCTTGGGGAGGGTGAAGATTAATCAAAATGCCCAGGAGCTGGCTGTCAGATGTCCGGCAGGAGGTTTCCTGAGAGCCTTTTTGTGAGTTTCTTGGCGTTTTGGGTTTTTTTTAAACTTTATGTTGTACAAGAAATAATAAGGAAGTGACAACCTGCATAGCAGTAAAAAGGCATTTAATTTATTCTTTCGCATTGTAATTTTTGCGGTGCTTTTGTATGTGTTGTTTTTTTTTTTTTTTTTNTTGCGGTGCTTTTGTATGTGTTTTTTTTTTTTTTTTTATGATGCATATACATTGTTTGGCTTTGAGTGAATAAATTTTTGGGAATGCTGGAGAGAGGAGCAGCAGAGAAACTTTTATATTTTGCAGGAGTTTTTTGGTTCAGACAGACCACTTGGGCTCCAAGCTGAGGCTGAAATTGCACAGGGCCCAATTAGTGCCTGTTACCTTTGCTGTTTGCTCTTGATCGGTTGCAGAGACAGAGGTTTAATTAAGCAGAAATGGGGATGTGGAGTTAATGTTCATTATAACTAAAATCGAAACAGCTGTTTACCTTGCCGAAGCCTTGTGTGTTAATGTCCATAAATCTCACCTCGAGGAGAGCTCGGAGGAGCCAGCCCCTGTACACACCTTTCCAGATATTTGGGTGATATCATTTTACATACTCATTTTCACAACATTTCCTAATCATATTAATTAACACATTGGGGTATAATTCTTATTGTCTGCAGAAATTACTTCAATTAAAACTATTAACATATTATCATGATTGTTATAGTATTTGCAATTTGCTTTGTTACTACTCAACAACTACACCAGCAAACCCAAACGTTTGAAATCAGCATAAAATTGTCGTGGCTGCGCTTTTCCTCTTAACTGTCACATCAGGTCTCACTGTAAACTTCCTGAATAAGCTCTGTTTCTGGGGTTTCCTCTGTGGGGAAAAAAAAAAATATGTGAGAGGCCATGACTCTCCTACAAGTTGAGGCTAGAAAGATTTTGTCTTGATTAGGCTCTGCAGTGCCTAACAGGAGTGTGATCACTGTGCAAGTACATATGGAAAGAGTAAATAATTACAGTGGAGCACAAGACAGTAATGGATAGAAACTGGTCACGTTCACGTTAAAAAATTAGTAGGTTTTTTGCTTTTTTTCTTTTCTTGGTCAGAGCTGTGAGTTTCTGGTCTGGCTGTCTTGGAAGAGGAATGAAGGCAAGAGGCTTAGCTTTAATATTGAACATTTTCAGATTCAAAATCTTCTTACAGGCAAGTGAAACGTGCTCCCTGTGTAAGAGGCCAAAACTTGTTGTTAGTGTAATTGAAATCTTAATGGTCTTATCAAAGATGATGATGATGATGATTATTAATCCAGATCTACTTATTAAGAGAAAAGAAAGAACACTGTTATGAGGGATGAAAGCTTCAATAATACATTTGAAATTAATCTAGATATATTTCTGAGTGTCTACTCCTATCCAAGGTGTTTTGCTCACCCTTACTCGATGAGCTTTAATTTTTGGAGCTGGGAACTTGATAGGGTGAGTAGTCAGATACCACGGGCTTCATTGGGAGATAGTGGGGGTTTCTTCTTCCTCTTTGCCATGATGAGCATGATGTTGATGGTTTCCTAATCCTCATTCTGAGTTCTACTTCTGGCTGTTTTAATGTGGTTTTTTTATGTTTCCTAACATTCTTTTACACCTTACTCTTTCTCCCTTGGATTGCAACACCCATTCAATATGTATGTGATGTCTTACATATGTTGGATACCTTTTCTGTCTTACCCTAAAACCACAGATTTGCATTTTGTTAGGCAGCTCTAGGTGGATTTTTGTAGCCCTGGGGTCTTGAATGTCAGTCTGTGCCCTGTCTGATACCTGCTCCTGCCTCCACTCCTCTGCACTGTACCTTGTGTTGCCTGTTCCGAGTTCCCCATTATGATACCAGGTCTGTGTTCCTCTGTTGTTACCTGTTGGGATCATAAATATTTCATCCTGTGCAGAGTAACTGCGAGTTACTACTGTCTGTATAAAAAGCACACATAAACCACATCATTATGCGAAGACAAGCAAAAGTAAAATATATTAGGCAATAGCCACCTGGCCATTAAGAAAATTGCTGCTGCAGCTAAAGCAGCTAAAATGAAGCTCCAGGTTGGGCAATACAAGTGTAGGCAAGCCTGACATGCCTGGGGCTGGGGATGTGCAGGCTCAGCACAAAGTCTGTGTCCTATTACTGGCATCACTGGGCTGCAGGACATGAATGAGATCACTCTTTGGGTTTACCCTTATGGCTGGGTGACACAGGATGTCCTTTCTGGTCTTGGGTTTGTAGCACCACCTTAAACTGTTGAAATAGAAAGGGAGTGCTTTGCCTTTACAGAGCAGGTGTATATTGGTGTAGTATTAGCAGGCAAGTTGAACAGAAAACAGGAAATTTTATCTAACTGAGGTAGATAATTGCTATCATTATTCTAAGCCATATGTATTCTATTCATCTTTATGATATTGCTGTGACAAAGCTGTTATCCTCCTTTACAGATAGAGAGTATTTATCTACAGTTGCCCTAGGATGCCTCTGTAGTCAATGGAAAGACATTTCTACCTCCATTTTAGTCCACCTGAAGTCTGAATTGCCCTCTAAAATGATTATTTCTCTTCACGGACTAAACAGGAAATCCCACACACATAAATTTAATAAATCTGAGCCAAAGAGATTAGAGATTTGTCTGCAGCAGATGAGTTTCAGAGCCTGTGCTTTCACAGCTGTTACTAGTAACTAGCTTAGCTTAAATTTATTTCATATATGGAATATGTAGGTGACTACTATAGTTTAGATTGTACCGTTGTTATACACCAAATTAGACATGTCCAAATGGCTGAGTGTGGAATTCTATTTTCATATTTCGGATGAGAAGATAATGCCCTAATCAGGTCTCATCTATCTAATGTGCTCAGTGGCACTACTCAATTCTTTTCAGTTTGGGTACCACTCCAAACTGTTAAACCATCTGCTGATAGCAGCTGAAAAGATGACAATATAATAAATTACTAGAAAAAGTTAAGATGCCTAACATCTGCTCTCCACCAAGCTCGAGCATCTTCCCTGAATTGATGTTCTGTCATCTCTTGACACAGTAAGGGAAGATGCCTGCTCTGAAGCTGATGCAAATTCAAATCATTTGCAGCTGGACCTACATTCCAGGCATCCATCCTAGGCCTAAATAGGGAATAACAATAGAGAAGGGAGAAGGCAAAGGCAGGAGAACAAATAGGTTCTCGAAATACCTTAAGAAGTTCCTGGCCCAGGTAAAGGCCTTCGTCTACTCATTATTCATTATGATTAATGAAGAAATATCTAATGATGGCAAGCAGAATTTTGCAAGACAGAAATAGAAACTGCTGCCTCTTCAGAACCACATGACTGTCTGTCCTGGAACTACGTTCTGCATAATATTTTAATCAAATAATAGTTTGCTCAGTAGCAATGGACCACATTGGTTAGTGCAAACAGAATGCAAACGTGTTCTAGATAAGATTATGTAGCTCCGAAGGTGCTGGTAGGCAGACACTGTTGAGAAAATATACACATAATATTTACTTAAAACGTTCCTGGAGCCTCCTTTGGTGTTATTAGTCTGTCATGAAAATCTGCAAACACATACTTATCAGAAACTCACTGCAAAACATTAGGCAGTTAGTGAAGTCAAACATAGAGGGTGGATGCCATAGCAGAGCACAGTTAATGGTTGAGCTGTGACTTAACTTACATCCAAGTGCAAACATAATTAAATTAGAAAAAGTCCTGAACCAAATGTAGGAGGTGTAGCCTGCCTGGAATGCAAAGATGAACCTGGATCCCATCCTACTGCTTCGGTCTCCTGAAGTAGAACTGGAAGAAACAGGAGTCCAGAGCTGAATCCAAGTCAAAAGGTATAACAAACTAGTAGGTGCCACAATGTTCTACTCATTATTGTGGTACAAACTTATGCAAAGTTAGCTGACCTAAGAGAAAAGACTTATGGACTGGAAAGTCTGCCCAAGTTGTTTTCTAGTTTCCTTTTTTTAAGTCTAAAAGCATCCTCTTAAAACACGATTTCTCTAAGCACAATAATTGATTTCTTCTCTGTTCCTAATTTCTCTCACATACACAGCCCTATCAGCTGCTTACACAGTGAACCGGTGAAGGAGGGGCACTCTTTCAGCACAGATACCTTCATAGCAATCTGTGATTTTAGGCTCAGTGAAATTCCACTGGATCTAAATTCACCTTAAGCAGAAGGATGATCCTTGTAAACAAATATGAAATCATGTCATGTAGTTATAATTCGTAAAAGAATACAAACATAATAATAATGAGTGTAAATACCTAAATACTCCAGTAGCCTTTAGTATATAGTAAAGCAACTGGATTTGATCCTGGAGAATATATTCCACACTGTATTCCCATGAGACCTGTTCTGCCACAGATCTGTCATCCATCCATCCATGAAAATCTATTCCTTCAGGTCTAGATTAGAAAATGCTCCCCCCTGTTTTTTCCCTGTAACAGTAGTGTTCATCATTCACTCTGCTGCTTCTCCTTACCTCCTTCTGTCTCCTGCTTAGACCTTGGGGCTGATGGCTGGTGTTCCATATGACCAGCAAGTTTTTCCTGAGCTAGACCCAACAGGAGCAGTAATGAAGTTCTATTTTAGCTTGTGTGATTTGGCAAGCACTGGCTATGATGTGATAATAAGTGAAATAAGGAGCTGGCAGGCTGGGCTGGCAGCAGGAGCAGGGAGCACCGCGGTGGTGGTTAATCTGAGATTCTTGCCATCAGTGCACCTGGATGTGTCTAGGAACAGACACTGAGGTTTATGTCATACTGCACCAGCCTGGAGAAGTCCTGAGGGGTTGCTCAGATGAGCTGGTTTGGTTTGTACACACCAGTGCTGTTTGGAAAAGGTGGGAGAGTATAAATCTGTGTGCATGTGTGTGTCCCTGACTGACATATTTAACCTAGTGCAGAATTAAACCTGTAGCTGTCACTGTCTCATCCCAGCGTGGTGACCAGCTGTGCCTGGCTGATATAACAGGCTGTTTTCCTTTTTAGGGGTATTATTTATAGCGTTATCTTTCGGAGTAAGGTGTGAGACTGGTGTATTTGGCTGGATAGCAATGCCAGTATGTTTGTCTGCTACAGGGTAGAGGTGATGTTTCTAATCAAGCTGAGGCTGAATGGACTTTCCAAGAGGAACAAGGTGAGATTTCTAAACAATTTAAAGGATTTGGTTCAGAACAGGCATTAATCAGTCATTAAAAAGCAATTGCAAATAACCATTACTTTCTGTCCATCTCTAGTGTTTCTTGAGCATGTCCCTGAAAGCTCAACACCATTCTGCAGCTTTAGCAGTAATTTGAATGCAACAAATTGTACCTGCAAAGCACAGATGTTGAAAGCTGAAAAATCTGAAGGTGCCGTATGTTTCCTGTAATTGAAAGCAGGTGCCCTGAAGGAAGCAGAGATTCTGTTTCACTTTATGAAGTATCTAGTTGGCAGAGCAGGCAAAAAATCCCTGCTAAAACTTCATTCACTAGGATTGGATAAAACAGATTAAAACTGTTGCTTTACGACAGCTCTTGGGCTCCAACAAGGGATCAAGATCCTGTTGTGTTGGGCAGCATAGACAAAAGGAATTAAGTCACGGGGTTTGGGGTAGTAAGTAAATGGAACTACATGTATTTAAAGGATGGGATGAGGTGAAGGACCATGATACACAGACCTCTTGGAGTGATTCCAGGGGAGGACTATCAAGATGATTAGAGGGATTGATAACCCTTCCTTGTGCAGCACTGAAACCAGGTCCAGCATCTCCATCACTTTGGGTCTATTCCCCTCTGCATTGGGGTGGATGCTGCATCCCAGGTCTGCATCTCCCAGTGGTCCCACACCCAGACACTCTTATCATTGCTTCAGTGAACGCTCAGTGTTGGTAGGCTGCCAATCTATCTTTTGCCTCAGTTGTTGTTTCTAAAGAATCCAGGCCTAAAAATTATTAAAAGCTGTGAAAATTTGTGCTTTGGAGGATTACTTTTTGGGAAGCAACCTGTAAGGTGAAGCCTGCAGGATAATGAACAGGAGAGAAGTGCCTGGTGAGTTGTAGCTGCAGCTCCACCTGCAGAGTTCACAAGCCTTTAGGGAGGACTTTTTCGTGTGTCTGTGCCTCAATTTACTTATGGGCAGTGGTAAAAGCCCCAGGGGTCCTCTGAGAATTATTTCGTTGTTGTTTGTGGGGGGATTTTGCGTGGTTTGTGGTACTTTTAAGACAGGTAAAATCCAAATGTTATATATGCCATGAGTTTAGCAGAATTGTATTCAAGCTGAACATAGTCTGTGGGTGTAGGTAGTATTTGATACTTAAAGATCGAAAAACAAAATAACAGAAAAGCACCCCAAATCATCCAAATTTACCGATGCTTCCAGCCAGTTTTGTAGTGCTCTAAGCTGGAACTACATCCCCTTCTGTTCTGTGTTTTGGTGGCTATAGCAAGCATAGAGAGACGAAACAACTTTGATCAAAACATTTTTCATCTCTTTTTCTAATGAAACAGATAGTGCCTGGCACAGCATCGTTGTACAGTTATTTCATCTCACTGAAAATACTTTTCTTAAGTTCTGAAAGTGCTGACTGACCTGTGTGCACCAGCCTCAAAGCTCTTGCTCCCATTTAAAGGCTCTGCAGTACTTTCACTATATTCTTTCTCTTTGGATTGCCCACAGGTTTTTTTCCTCCATCAGTTCTAGGCAGACATTTTCTAAGACTTTTTCTTCTTTAGTCCATCAAACCACCTGAAAGAAAGAAAAAAATGTCCTTTGTTCACATTGTGACAGAGAACATAGATTTGGCTGAGAAAATAGTGAATTATGTTTACCACCTTTTTCTAATGGCCAAGAATAGATGGGAAAACATGGGGGGGAAGAAGTGGAAGAAAAGGCCAGATATTTAACATATATTAGTCAGTTTTTCATTCTTTTTGACAATCTTATTTAACTGACTTAATATTGGATCTTAATTCCAGACAAAATTTTAGAAACTAGGAATTTAATGACCACATCATTTCTCTCTGTGTAGCTTCCTATACATGAAAGGTCAATGTCAGTCAGACTGTACCATTTGGCATGAAGATGAATATAGAAGCTAAAGAGGATTTAAAAAATACATGATCTGGCATTTGAAACTGAAGTCTGGGAGTTGAGTCCTGCTTTTATTCCTTTATCTGCTGGTGACCTAGCACTTCTTCTCTGATGGGGTGTGTTTACAGATTAAATAGGTTTTTTGTCCTACTGCATGGCAGTGGGGAAAGTCCTGCGGGGGCTAAGTCAGATTTTTAGGTAGGTTGGAGAAGTGTCTGGTTGATGCTACCACTCTCCCTAGAGGCATTTCTGTGCAGGAAGTATGTAAAACAGGGTGAATACTCTCCACACCTCGCAGAACCTGAAAGAGAAGTCCATTTACCTAAAAATCTTTGGCAGGGATGTCTGGTCCCCTTGTTTCTTGTTATTGACTGTAGAAAGGAGGGAAAGTGTCTGGGTTACTAATGTGGTGTTTACTGAGGCTTCTGTAGCGCAGTGAAACCCATGTGAGCATTAGTGCCTTAATTTTCCCATCTGTGAAACATAGGTTGTGTCTTGCAGTGGAATCGTGATCCTTGCTGCTTCTGTGTTCAGAATGCCTGGAGAAAGAAGGCAAAATTAAAAGACAAAGTGGTATATTCTGATCAGGGTGGTGTTTGCTCTGAAAACTGCAATACACCGCCTGAAAGTACAGCACAGGTGTAGACATACACAGAATGAAAAGGATAGCACAGAAAAATAAATTAGCATTAGATGTTTTATAAGCCTTATTTCCTTCAGTAGTGCTTTTAGGTGGTTATTATTATTTGGGTTGTTAGGTATCTCAGGAAAGGAGTTTAATATTTCCAGTCAGTCTTGAAAATATCCATTTTAATGTGCACAGCAAAGGTGGAGGGACCTGTGTTTATGATTTGAATACTTGCAAGCAGTCAGGGCTCTGTGCACAGTCCCTCTGCATCTGCTGGCTTGCTATTCTTTATCTTTAGTTGCTCACTTTTGATAATTGTATCAACTTCTCAATTGAAAAATACACATATATTAAATATGGCTTTATTATACATTGTTAAAGAGTCAGAGACAGCAGTCAGCCAGCCTCAGCGATGTTCTTACAAACATTATAACAAATGTTATAAAATTTCTGAATTTCCAAGCTTTTTCTGAAATGAAACCTGTCTGAATAAGCCACATCTTCTTGTCATCCATTTGTCTTATCTCTGGAATCACACACAGCTCCCTTCTGGCATGTATGAGCCTTTTGCACTTCCAATGCCACATGGTTAATGTTTTCCTTGGTCTGTCTTGCCAGCTGTGCGACCCCATCATTGGTGTTTGAATTGTAGTGAAAGTATTGACATAGTTAAAATGATTGAGAGTGATTAGATTTTGGGAAAATTTCACTGAGGATATAAAAAAAAATTTCTTTTTTACTCTGACTTATGTAGCTTGGAGATGATTCTCAAGTTTTAGCTATTCACTGATGGCCCTTGGACTTTGAAGCACATCAGAATGAAGATAGCCTGGTGGTTTCTGCCCAGCTTATCTGTTTTTTAAGGTGTTCAAAATGTGGAGTTGAATCTCAGAATCAAACTGGCCAACAGCTACAAGTTAAAAGCTATTGTCTCAGGCTGTTTATAATTTAGTTTCTGTCTTGCAAGTCATTTGAACGGGAAGGGGTTCCAAAGTACACATTTAGCATTCACTCGTGGGGTTTTCCTTTCTCTGTCTGCAGTAACTTCTCCTATGGAAGCAGAACTAAACGGTCTGCAAAAATTTGACCTCATTGGTGCTCGCAGATGCTGCAGTGAATGTGAAATTACTCTAACTGCACTTCCTTGGGGGCTGCTAAAAGATTTCTGTAGCTTCAACCACTGTGATGTGATGTTCCGGATGACTCCTACTTTTATAACTGCATATTTAATTGCATATCTTAAAGAGTGGAGGGTGCTACTGTGGAAGAACTTTTCCCTTCAAATGTATGTTACCTTGTTTTAGGTTTTCCTTTTATGGTTTTGTCATGCATATGTAATATCAGCTCTTCCAGAATAACTTTACCATATTTAAAGTATCAGCTGAGTTTGCAATTTGATGTAACCTACATTGAGGCTTCTCCTCTGTTTCTAGGTACAGGGAAATTTTGCGTCTTCTTAGGGTGCCTAGGTTATCAGGCACTATAAAATATCCGTCACTCATTCCTACATCTAGTATGGCATTTTCAGACAAAAAAAAAATCTCAATTCCTAATTGTTGCAAATAGCCATTTGTAGCAAAGTGGGACAGGTATTTTTTGAATGAAATCTGAGATGATCTGGTGATCTTTAGCCCCTTCAAGACAAGTGTTCTTTGTTAGTAAGTAGCATATAATTTAAATCAAAAAACTTTGATACTTTCTATCCTGTCCCATAAGACCCAGCTGCTGCTGAGGTGCATGAGGTAAGGTTGTACTGCCCCTGGAAGAAGAATTCACTTGTTTCATACTCTCTGATATTTCGGTTTCATCCCCTCATGATCTGATGGCTTTCTGTTGTCACTTCTCATTTTCATAAGGTATTGCTCCTGCTGTTGGTAGTAGTAGGATCACGTGGTAGCTGAGGTTTGAAAGTCCCTCAGGAGATCTCCAGTCCAACCTCCTGCTCAGAGCTGGGTCAGCTGTGAAATCAGACCGTGTTTCCAGCCTCTGACACTGCTGGGTCTTGAAAACCTCCCAAGATGGAGACTGCACAGTGTTTCTGGGCAGCCTCTTCCAATGGGTGACTGTCCTCAGGGGGAAAATATTTTTCCTTCTATCCAGTAGGATACTCTCCTTTTAATTTGTGTATGTTGCTTCTTGTCTTCCTGTTGTGTCATGCAAGGGACCTGGTCTTGTTCAGCGTGGAGAGAAGGCTTCAGAGGAACCTCCACGTACTTATGGGAGGATATGGAGAAAACAGGGACAACATCTTAAATTGGTAGATATTCCCATAACAATTTATCAGTGAGGGTTGGTCTGGAGTTGTTCACACTTTGAGAAGTCTTTGAAAGAAGATACTTTAAAGAGAAGCGATCTTGTTTTTTGCCAGGTGGCAATGTGTGTGAATTTTAGGAATGATTCTGTCCCTTCTTCTCATCTTTGACTCAGGGAATCCAATCTGCACTGCATGACATCTTGCCTGGCTCATGACAGAATCTGCCTGCCACTGTCTTCGTCCTTTGGGCATCCACAATGCACTGGCAGCCTGCTAATAGATGCAGTGAGACTTGTTCTGCTCCAGGTTTTCTAAACAGATAGAACAGCTTTTCCCCTGGATTGCTAACACTGCGTGCACAAAAGTAGGAATGGTTGTCTCCATTTTTGCATATGCCTGAATTTTCTCTGCAAGAGCTGTCTCATGTTAATTTACTGCCTGAAGTTATACAAATTACTGCTGCAAATGGTTAACACTTAAGGAGATGGGGAAATTGCTGTTCAGACAGTACCTATCAGTCTGGGGAGCAAGTACACAAAAACTTGTTTCATTGTAAGGCAGAGTAGCACCCAAAGGCAAAAAACTGCATTGGTGTTCTTGAGCTATTTAATAACATGGGGTTTGTTTGTTGTTTGTATTTTGGTTTTGGTTTCTGTTTGGTTTTAATCTGCCAATAAATGCACATCTATTTGAGCTAATTTTTTAAAATTATCATTTGGGACTATGCTGTTATTTCCTTGTTGTATATCACTAGGCTTTTGCATTTTTTTCATAATCTTAAAAGAGAAATGAAAGCAGATTACAAGTCAGGGCTGACTCTCCAATTTCCATTTCTAAATCTTACATGACCCTGTTCCCCCAAAATGGCAAATTACTTCAGTAACAACTTCAGACCTAAATTAAACAAACCTCTGCTGTATTTTGCTTCTGATCCGAATTAAAACTAGTGCTTGTAGATATTTAATGAAAAGAATATCCTTTCCAGTCTTTTTAAAGGACTTGCTACAATTCTCATTTTTAGATGTTTGTTTCTACTGCTAATGCCTCTTGTGTTGCATCCAAAGCACCCCTGCAGATTTCACAAAAGCATAACAACCTCTTCACCAAAAATGTTTGTCTTATGAATCTGGAGGGTTGTGAAAGTAAGGAGTAGGGAGCACAGAAAGAGGAGCATTTGAGATTTTATGGCAAATTATTTTCCAAGGGACAGACAGAGGGCTTCTCTTCCTGGAGCAATGCTTAGTAGCTAGACTATGATGCATTTTAACTTAAGATATGACTAAAAAAGAGGATTAAATCTTTTTTTAACAGCTATTTAAATTACAGCACTAGCTGTGTAAAAGCATGTGAACAGCTTTACAAAACCAAAATGAATGTTGACCTAGCCTAGTAGCCTGATTCCACAAAACCCAGAGAAAATGTGTAAGTGAAAATAAACAAAACAATAGTGAGTGTTCAAAGATTTTATTCTTTTTTCCTGTAGCCTTTCCCAGATGTTTTCAAACTGTAACACGGTGGCTTCCAACCTTGAAGTTGCACCTGCATGTTTGTTTTAAATAGATTTTGTTGAATTTCTTTTCCACCGGGAAGAATTTGGCAGGTCTTTTTAGGTCCTCATATATTGGGCTATTTTGAGAGAGAACTAGATATATTTTCATGATATCACTGTTTGCTGCTACATTATTATACCTTCCTGTACATTAATAGTGCTGAGTTATTAGCACCATCCCACACATTCGGTGTTGATGCCAGCAGGGTGAATAAGAAAAACATCTGCCTGGGAGGTAGAAACGTGGTTTTATATATGAATGCGTAAACATGAAAATTCTACACCTTCTGGTCTGAACTCACACCAGAGAGCACAGGAGAGAGCTGTGAATCTCTGCAGTTGGGAACTGGCCCTTGTGTAAATCCTGTGGGAGGAGGTTGGAAGGGATAAGGTGTCTGTCCACATCAGTGTTAATGAAGAAGAAAACTGGCAGAGCGACTGCTTCCTCTGGGAGTAAAGCTACGGATGCTGTGACACTGGGATACACATGCTGTTATTTCCTCAGCATTCGTGAACTACTTTGTCATTCATTTAAGTCTGTGTTGCATTGCTTGAACTTAAATGCAGTGCTGGGAATATTTAAAGTAATGTTGATCCTTCGCATTTACTGTATTTTCCCAATGGGTTTTTTTTTTTTTTTTTAATGTTGTAATTTTGTCCATTCAAGATGGATGGGTTCTGTTAAGTGTTGCAAATCCTGATGGCTGTGCAGCTCCATGGCATTGATGAGGAGATACAGTACAGGAAAAACACTGTTTAAAATAAACGAGGAGCAATTCTTGAGCGTTTTTATATTCAGAGAAGTGCATCTACTTAAATTTCCCAGAACACACTGAGCTTTTACTAAATATCTTAACAGGCTCAGGGGTCACAGTGATTGTTCTGTTGATACTATGGAGTTTTCTGGCAGCTGACACCTCCACGGAAAAACAGGAATGTCAGCAGATGAAAGCAGCATTAACATCCTGACAGATGCGTGTTATAAAGGCATCTTTAGACAGAGCTCACATGCCCCTTAAAAAAATTTTTTTTTTTGCCACAATAACTTGCGTTTGAAAAGTCTTGTATTGCAAGGTACCTATAATAAATCAGGTCTTCCAGAATTGTCTTCACAGCTTTTCAGGAAAAGCCCAGGTCTCTGTCCAAAGTTTGCAAGATGGAAACAGAATTCCCTTTCCTCTTTAATTCTCTCCCACTTTATCTTTTTAGGCGTTTAAAAATATTGCATTTTATACCATAATAGAAAGTTAATCAGAAACCTGGCAGATAAGAAATCCTACAGCCTGTGAAGATGCTGTACAAACAGCAGAGCTGTGAGTATTTAGCAACATCACAGTAGCCTTGTTTCACATTTGCAATTAATACACGTCTGTGTTTGCATTTGTTATAGGACTCTTGACAGCACCAACATAACAAGAAAAACGAACAACCTGAGTAATAAATCTCTGGAGGCATTCAGCAAGTGCCATAGGGCTCATTAATCTTGATTATTCCCCATAATAGATAACTTCACAAATCATCTATTCTCCCCAATCATGCACATAAGGATAATGTATATGTAATAGCCTCCCGTACTGTAAAACCCCAAATAGAATTTCATTTTTTAAATATAAGTCTTGACAAATGCAAGACAAATATTTATAGAAAAAGGATGGGTGTGAATAACAATGAACTGGACTGGAAAAAAGTCAGGCAGTGACGGTTGTGAAGAGATGGGGTTTGGGTTTTGTTGGTTTGTGGGGGGGGTTCCCTTTACTTTATGATGTCTCTGTTTGAATCAAGAAATTCATTTATTTATAGCCTGAAGTAGATGGGATTTTCTTCCTGAGAGTTTTGGCCTGGGAGATAAAGCAGTCTGCAGCTGCAGCCTTCATGCATGCTCCTTAAGGAATATAGACAGGGGAAAAATAGGAGCAGCTAAGAAATACCCTGAATTCCAAACAATTTAATATTTATAATTTATACTACTGATGCCTTCTTTTTCTTGTATCTTCCCAAAGCCTTCCTTTGAAACCAGAGTTATCAAAGAAAACCCTAGTTCTGATTTGACATGGTCTTCACCTGTTTACCAACTTTTCTCAACTACAACTTAAATATGCCAGCATAAGAGATCTGTGAAAAACATTGTATTTAGAGTAAGACTGTGTATGATCCTTTCAGTAAGAACAGCAGAGGTGCTCTAATACCCAGAGTTGCAGGCTGTGCTTCAGCTCACAAATACCACGATTACTTTAAAATTGATTGTTCAAACAACAGAAAATATAGGAGATACGCTAAGTTTTTAAAAAAATATACAAAATATTATGGTTTAAATGCAATCAATTCTAAAGGATAAAGGTTAAAGTAAAGGATAAGCAAGTGGAGTAAGGAGGAAAATAAAAGATTTTTTTTTTTCCCAGAAGTGGACCAGTACTTTTTATATCTTTGTAATTGTAGTGACCTTAACCTGATGCTTAAGAGTAGGTTGTGCTGATTGAAGTTTCAGAAGTGTGAAGCTCTATTCACAGCTGAGCCTTCCTCTTATACAGTATAAAGCATAAGATTTGATTGCCCTCATCTTTGCCCACATACCCATTTGGCCACCTTTCTTCTCCCTCCCTCCCTCCATGTGTCCAAATGCTCTCAAAACCCCAGGATTTTGTTCTGTGACCTGGAGCACCAAAATAGCAGTTTTGTGTGAGTGGAAAGGATTTTACAGAGTAACAACTGAACAGCTTTAGGGCATGTTTCTTCTTCTTGTTCACTATCCCTCCTCCACCCTTTGTACTCAGGATTCATTTCCTTAACATTTATTAAAAAAGAGAACATATGCATCATCTTTCAGAGCTGAAAAAAGAACTACCCGAAATTTCGATCTATTTCTTTTTTCAGGATCTGCTGTGCACATTATTTGAGCAATTCTACTTCTGTAATTGTTTTGCATGTGAATGCATAATACCCATCTATAAAGTATCACAGTCTTTTAATAGCCGCTGCATGTTGTGTCTCTGTTCCTAAATGCATACATGTTAATCATATCCACATGTAAAATACCTTCTGGCAAAGAGGTGAAGAATGGGTCTTGCCTCTAAGAAGTTTTAAAAAGTGGAGGGAAAAAAAAAAGAAAATATTCACAACCATCTAAGTTCAAGTGGACAAAGCATCCTGTATGTTTGACTTCCGCATTTAGAGCTTTCTTTCTTCAGACTTCTGCAAAGAATTTT
Source organism: Pachycephala philippinensis (assembly GCA_013397055.1). Taxonomy (NCBI): domain Eukaryota; kingdom Metazoa; phylum Chordata; class Aves; order Passeriformes; genus Pachycephala; species Pachycephala philippinensis. Next base: position 1,306,962 of record VWZT01000384.1, read on the forward strand.
CTGAGACTATTTCAAAGAGAAGTGCATTTTGGCTTGAGTTTTTTCTTTTATATCAGCACAGTCTAGTTGTTTGAAATACAGTTTTGAATCAGGATAAATGGGTTGTATTCTTAACTGTCTGAGAAAAATTCAAATAACTCCCTTAATCTCTCTTGGCCTCAGTTTCTCCCTGTATAAAACTATACTTATAATGCTCCACCATGTTTCTAAAATGTTCCACAGTCTTCTGATGAAAGGAATTATTTTAAGTTCAAAGTTTTGCTCTTAGTGAAAGAATGATCTTGTTTATTCTTGAAAAAACACTTTATATAAACATCAAAGAGCTGTTTGTACCAAGTGTTTAATATGCCATAAGGTGCTCCTGTGTCTCAATTAGCAATATTTTCTCATTCATTTCTCCAGGAAAAGGAATGTATTTGGTGATGTGGACTCCATGTGATACAATTCCATCAATGTCAATACATGCAGCAAACTAAATGCAGTGTTTGACATTGGCCGTAATTTCCTATTCTGTACACAAATTAGCATAGCAATGGATGCAAAGTGATATGGAGTCACTTATAATCATTCTCCTTCCACTGCCCTGCCTGGCTGATTTCCCCAAAGAGCCAGGAGTCAGTGCTGGAGGGCAGCTGGAGCTTTGCAGTTCAGGTTGTGGCACTTGCAGTCACCTCCAAAAGTGGGAGTGTCTTTGTCTTTTGTTGAAGGAGATCATCAAAATATAGGGATTGTTTCTTTAGAAGTTAATGCAAAAGGCCACTTTTTCAGGTAAGAATTGACACTTGTTGACCACTTGCTGCTTCTGGAAGTATGGAAGAGAACACCAACATGCAAGAAGGTCACCACAGTAGAATAGAAGGTGGACTTGACGTAACTTGCCCCTCATCTGGCTTGAAAAGGAACCGGTAACCATGGATAACATTGTTCCTGAAGGACAACATTTGTGTTGTTTAAACAGTCTCAGTCTGATACTATTGTCTTTTTTTTCATCTTGAAAAAGCACTAGAAAGCCTTTTCTTTTCTTCCTTTGTTATGCAGATATAGTGGTACAAAAGGGGATGCTGACCCTTCTGCTTTAAACTAGGATTACTGGATTTAAACTGGCAGAGAATAGAGTTAAGCAAGGCCAGAGTATGAATATTGGGACGTTGTTGCATCTCTTTAACTGATGATGGAGAGGACAGCACTGTAGTAAGGCATTTGGAGTTCAAGTACCCAAAGGGTTACAAGGAGAAACTGGTCCCCCTCCAGACCTTGCTAAAATGGGATTATAAATACAACTAAGTAAGTGGCAAGGTTTCTGCTGGGGGGATCATTTCCATCTTTCAAGATAACATCTGCTATTGTAGGGAGGCAGCACTTAACAGCCCTTCCAGTGGTATCTCCTTTTACCTGAAAAATCATCTCCATAAGCACTTTGTCAGTGCTCCCGTGCTTTCTGCAGTGGATTAAGTGACCAAAACCCTGTTCCCAGTGTAAACCAAAAAATACATTAGCTGGTTATTTTTAAGTTGTTTGGAAACTTGACAAGTGAAAGCAGCTCTAAATACATCCAGGTTCAAAACACGTTACCCTGAGTATCTGAAATAGAAGTTGTAGTTGTGACAGACTCCCAGTGCTCACATCTCAGGAGTTTAAAAGATGAGAAACACATGTTTAAACTCAGATGCCCAATTTAGAAATAAATTTACACAGGCTCTCAGTCTCTAGACTAGGACCTGTGTTATGGAAAAAAGTTTATGTACTGCTGTTTCCATTATAAATGGAGGCTAATTTTCTCAAAAAGACTCTTAATACTGAGCAAACAAGTAAGTTTAGTACTAAAAACATTCTCAGTGCTTCATTGCCTTGGGTTTACAATATCATTTGCACGTCAAATTATATTTCATCTTATGATTTAGTAATGCCAGAAGAATAGATCTAATTCTCTGTCTCATGATACCCTTAAAGATGGAAGATTGCTTTCCATGGAGTGTAAAACTCAATTTGTAGTCATGTGTATAAAACATGACTTTATGGCAGATTAGCTTGCTGTAGATTTAGTTCTCTCTGACAGTGAACTGAAAAATATTAGCATTTCACTGAACACAATATTAATGGCAAGAAGAGAGTATTATTGTAACGTAGAAAGTAGAATGAGATTTTTGAAAGTAGAGCAGGGGAAAATGTATTTAGAGATTTGCAAGGAGTTTAGGTAGAGTTGGTTTAACTTTTTTTCCTTCCTCGATTTTTCCCCCCTGCCTCTGTGAGTCATTTTGAAAAACAAAAGTATATTTGCAGTTGTCAGATTGACCTCTCAATGATTTTAAATAAGACAGCAATTATAGTACTGGAAGATGCCTTTGGATCATATGTGTTTCAAGTGACTGTAGTAAAATTTAGTTTTTAGATATTTTTAAAGGCTGGTTTTGGTTTGCAACCGTCTTGCTTAGCAGTCAGATGTGATGTTTGCTTTTTCCAGTGGAAGGAGAGAGTACAAGCAGAAGATTAGAATGATCATTTCTGTGCAGTTCATTATTTATAGTGCTGTGAAGGTGGTGGGATGCTGTGGTGAAGGTGTCAGTTTGTTGAAGCAGGTGAAAATCTGGGTGTGACGAGGCCGTCCCTTGGAGTGCTGAGTACTTAGAAATGGGGGGTCACCAAGTAATGTGCCACTAAAACCATCACAGCCATGTGTTGCACTGAGGGTTTTAGTAGAAGAGATGGAAGAAGGAAAGAAATTGAGAAGGAAACCAAGTAGACACTATAATTAAATGGCGATCAAGAGGGGAATGTTTTATGGAGAGTGCTCTGTGCTGTTCTGTATCCTGCACTTGAATTTTTGCAGCCTATCTTACATGTATCTGCCAGAGCAATCCAACATGTTTATACAGAGCCTGCTTTTATAATGTGACTGATAATAATGAAATTCTTTATGCCTAACTCAAAGCTAATATATTCAAGATAAAAATGATATAGGAGGGCGGAAAAAGCACTGCAGCAATTTAGCTGCAGTTGTAGAAAGGTTCCCCATGCTTCTGTTTTAACTGAATACTTTGTATTTATTAATTGTGTTCATTTTAATTCCACAGTAAGTCAAATAACATTGTGTGAAAACAGCATAATTAAGCTTTGATATTTCTGCAAAAGTAATAACTGAATTCGATCTGCTTTTAATCTTTCAGGCTATTCATTGTATCTATCCCTTATTCTTACAGTTATCTCTTTTCTCATTTAGTTCTCTTTGATTAACAGGCAGTTGAGGTCTACCTACTTTCTTGGGTCAGACACAAGCTCTGCTGTCTTTTAAAATACCTTTCAGTGTGATTACAGGTCCTTTGTTTCTATTGAGGAAAGCATTTAAGATTGTAAATGATGAGCTAAATTGTCCCATTCTTTACAGAATATTTTCCACATATTCCAAAGGTTGAAAATTAAGAGTGTGCTTGTTTTTAATTATGCACATTTATATAAATTCATATTTTTCACTAATTTTCTTTCATTTTTAGCTACAGCTTGTACTGTGTGAGACTCAGTCCTACAAATATGCGTGTGATTAATTCTTCTCCCCAGAACTGGTTTTGTTGCCATTGCTTTTTGCAATCTCTAGAGGACCTGCTTTGCAACACATACAACACACAGCAGCATCCACGTGTGGGACAAAGCGTGGTGTACAGTCAGAAGAGGGTGTTAGGGGTGGGAGGAGAAGCTGGTTACAGCCTCCTGATATTGGGGTTACTGGTTTGTAACTGGTTTGTACTGGCTGAGTTCCCCCACGGAAACCAGCTGTGGTGGTGGGGCCTCAGGTGAACAAAGTTAGTTGCACTAAGTTGGAGGAAAAGAGAGCAGGGGCACAGGACTCCTGTTTCCCCAGCTGTCCTGCTGTGATGCTTATTTTACAAGTTATCACAAAAGGTGTTTCTAATCTGTAGGAGATGGACTATGATGTTCTTTAATCTTATGATGGTCTCCTTGTTTTCGGTGGTAGCGCTGGAGGGCAAGTGGGTTTACTCTCAGCTACAGTCTATCTCCACTGAGAACTTGGTCCCTAAAATTTTGTCTTTAAAACAGCCTCTTCTTTGCCAAAGTAACTACTGCCGAAGGAACAGGTTTTGTTTACCATTGCAAGGAGGCAGAAGTTAGAGAGGACAGAGGGACCTGTCTAAAGTGACTTTCCTCCCTCTGTGTATGTCCCCTGTCCCAGGCAGAGGTCAGGACTGCACACAGCTTTTCCTGCAGAAAACCTAAAAAACAGAAGAAGTTTGTTGTACAGTCTGGTATTTCACTCGTGCAGGGTTGAGCACATGCCCCACACAACCATCACACAGGTTGGCAATGCTCACGTGTGCATCAGGACCTGTGGTCATTGTCTGGCTCCACGACCCAAAGGCATCATCACAGCCTTCAAAAACCAGCCTGCCTGACACCATCTGGCCTGGACGGGCTTTGTTATCTCCTTCCTTATGCCTAGTGCAGTTTCTCCCTTTGCAGCACTGTCTTTTGTCACAATGGTAAAAATGCATTTTGAAAAAAAAAGGGTCAAAAAGATACGTTTGCTATAAAAATCCCAAGGATGCCTTAGCCTTGAGGGGACCATAGTGATGCCTGTTGTTAACCCTCTCAAGAAAAGCATTTACTGAAATGTCAACATTTATTTTAAGCTGAACAGGCCAGAACAAGTACTGAGGGTTTCCTGTGGTTCAGCTGGCTTACTGACAAGTGCTCAAACTGTAACAGCCAAGCCCCCACGAGGGCTGTAAATAGGCAGGTAGCCTTCAAAAAAACATCTTACTCCATTGCAGTGGCAATATCTGTATGTCTCAGCTTTCAGAAAATCCTCTGTCACCGTATAAGCTGCTCCATGTTTCACAGTTTACACAAAGATACACAGAAAAGATGCCCTCACCCTGTGGGCTGTGTTCTGTGGTGCAGGAAAAGAATACCAGAGATGGTTTGTGTGCCCACCCAGACAAACCACCCTTACCCACACACTCCTATTATTAATAACAGCTCAGATGTTGTTCCTGTGTGGTGACTCTTAGACATTGTCACACAAGTTTTTGTTTTGCACTTCACATGTAAGTGTTTAGAAATAAATGCTCGTGTGCATTTCTAGAGGTCTCTCAACATGCCTGACAGAAGCACCTTTTGTCTGAACAGTTAATGAAATTTTGGCATTTATTTAAAGCCCTTACAGATGCCTTGAGGCTTTAAAGGTTATTTGTAGAAATTTCAAGAGGCATTCCAAGTACTTAAAAAAAAAATACACACAGGCTCTAAATAGTTAATGAATGCACATCATTTACCTAAACAGTGTTTTTATAGATCTTTGCAAATATGACATTAATTAGGGAAAGTAACTAAAGCTGAAGTGCCACAGAATGTTAATCCTCAGCATCAGTAATTAGCTGTGGAGGAGAATTTTTAAAAATGTTTCCAGTTTATATCATTTTGTTTTGGAAGAAACACAAATATGTGGGTTGAATTATTAAGAAAACAAATGAGCCTGACAAAACCAACAAAAACACCAAACCTCTTAAGGAGAGGATGGGTGTATCTGTGCTGTTGCAATGAACCTTTGCAGGCCCATGGCTTTTCTGGCTCTGGGATGGAAAATAAGCCTGAGACAAAGCTGAGCTATCCCCTTCCTGCTCCCTCTCCTCCCATGCCCATACAGGTCTCTGTGTCCTGTGCACCAGCTATCCTTTTATTTCCAAATTGCCCTGAGACCAGACAGTGCAGACAGCTACTTGGTGATAATTTGATTGTGTTTTTAACCAACCAGTAAAGGCAACTCTTTGACTCTCTCCCTCCTGCATGCCCTGGTAATCGTTTTGTTTATCTGCACAATTTGACTCGCCACAGCGGGCAGTGGAAGGGCCGCCTGCATTGTTTGTCTTCTTAAATTGTTAAATGAAATGGCTCAGAAGATTCAGGAAATTAATTTTTGCAGTCTCGATACATGGTGAAAAAAGAAAGCTTTGAAGTGGAGATGTCAGTGTAGCCACTCTGAAATTCATGAATCAGACGTCGCAAGATTTTCAGAGGCTTAAAAACTGAGAAATTTTTTAAATAGTTGCATCCTTTTTAGTTGCCTATTGATATCTGAACCTTAACAATTCATGTCACTCTGAGCTTTATTCAATGGCTGTTTTATATGAAAATGAAAGCCAAGATACCCATATAAATAAGACTCCAAGAATCAGGGCTTTTAAAATAGAGTGTAGCATTGTTATTAGACTCATATTAAAATTGTGATAATAGCCAGTGTTAGCTATTCTTTTCTCTCTCCTTTTTATTTTTTTTTAGGATGATTAATTTAACAGCTACTATCAAAATAGCCATAAACAATTTAATAAACCTAGTAAAACTTCAGATGCTTCTTTATTATGCATTCAAATAGGATTCTCAGCCTCTTGAGTCCTACTCTACACCCTTGAATGCTGCTAAGTAGTGCCATTAAAACAGCAATACTAGGAGACCATTCTCATTTATGGTGATTGTAAAATAGGGGCAAGACACAGGTTTGGATTCCGTTTGAGAGGTATGTTTCCACAATAAATGCTAGACAAAATGCAGAATAAAATTATATTCTCTGTGGATATCAAATGGTTCACTCTGACCTGTTGATGTGTGTTAATACGGTCTCACTTTCTTATGTTAAGCTTGAATGTGTGTTAGCAAATGGTAAAAATGGATCTTCCTAGAAGACAGTCAGAACTGTGGCTAAAGAATAGTTAGGTCTTACTGAAATACCATTAATTTTCTGTAGGTTGATTTCTTTTAAGATTTACTGTTTCGTTAGTTGAGGATGTTTAAGAGGAAAAAGTTAGTACAATATTTTTATTGAATGCTTATGAATAAGGGCTTTGAAAGTATTTAAAAGTAGTTTTTCAAGGGATTTGATAAAACTTTATACTTGGTCTAGGTTTTGGAAATTCAGGCCTTAAAGGCATTCCATTAGTTGAAATATGTTACGCAGGTTCTTACTTATTTTGCCCTCATTTTTGTGGTACATATTTACAGGTAATAACTCAGGCTGGGTGACAGCCTGGTGAAATGTGAACCTGTGGTTTTCTCCCTAGGTGAAAAAAAGGTGAAGCTGTGAGCTTTGGTTTCTTGTTTGTTTGAATATACAGATGCAGGTGTATCATTCAGAGATACAGTAGGGCCATCTTTGTGACTGTAGAGGTATGTGAGAATTGCACAAAAAGTGTCTTGCAAACTGAATTTGTAAGGAGTCTTTTTTTGGGGGCTGTGGGCAGAGATTACTGGTGAAGGGCAAGTGGGCAGTACAGTGCACTGCTGCTGCCTCCAAGAAGTCAGCTATAATTCCTGTCACCTGTAGTGTTGCCCTTACATTTTTCAGGGGAGTTCTGCTTCAGCCATGCAGCTGGAAAGCAGAGTTTGTGATCAGAGAATACAGCAGAGCCACTGACTTTCTGTTTCTGTATAAAAAAGTCAGGAGTTGCTGAGTCCTTCGTCCATCTGATTGAGAAAGTCGATTTTCAGAGATGGCTGCAGAACAGCATTTGTGCCTCTGATGGACCCCTCCTTCTCATATGAAATGTGTTGTTCTGCACAGTGACAAGCTGATTAAGAGCAATTTTTTAGAGAGAAAATAGACTTACATTAGATGGAGAAGAGAAAAATATTAGGCTCCTGCGTGAACATCCTTATACCAGTGGTTGTGCTCCAGTAATTAAATCCTGACAAACAGATGAACAAACAATCTCTAGGGGTAATGAGGCTCAGTCAATGAACCACAAGTGTTCACAAGTACTAACAATAAGAGAAAATACAATTGAAACCCCTGCATATGTGTTACTCAAAAAGCAACTTAAGAACTAATTAAAGGGATTTCTGTTTTCCTCTCCATGCTTTGCATTTAGAAATAGATTAATAGAGTATATTCTCCACATTGCAGAATTCCAGTATTCTTAGATATAGGCATGAGAGTAGGTTTTGAACTCATTTATTTTAAAAAGGGGAAATTTAATAAATTCAATGCCCCACTTGACCAAAAGTTATCACAAGCATTATGCGCTTCCTTAAAACAAATTTGAAAACCTGTAACCAGAGAAGTGAAATCCTTCAAATTCAGTGTGCTCACCCTTTGCTTAGGGTGCATGAAACGCCAGCTCACAAAAATGTGGTTGTAGAAATTGAATACAGTTCCTTCCAACCTGCTTGGTGATAGCATATTTCACATGCTGAAATGTAAGTATCTCTTTCTGCTCTTGGGGAAAAATGATAACATATGCCATCACCTTAACTGTGCAATAAAGTAACTCAAATTGGACATGTCTGTAGAAAAGTGCTTTGTGTCATGTGATATAAATATCTACATTTTTTTAATGTCCTTTTTCTTATCACCCGTGACAGAGGCCTGTCTCGCCACTGTCAGAATTGATTTTTTCCCTTTGAAGTATTGTTTCTTAGTTCTTCAAAATATTTTTTCCAGCAAAAAAAGATTGGCAAAACGACCATTTCATGTGACAAGTACAGATGGGGAGTTGACAATAAATACAATATCAACTTTGCCTTTTGCTTCAGCTTCTGGTCTGAGAGAGTTAATCCCATCAATGACAGTCACGTTAGTTTTATTGATATTTTGTAATCTGTCTTTCCTTTCTCTCCCTGGTTCACTGCAATCTGCTCTTGGTGAGTGACCTGTCACACACTACTGGTATCTAATTGCTGCATGTATTACTTTTCTCATTTAGAATTGTGCTTTTAAGGGATCACGTGAAGCATCTTGATGAACAGTGCCCATTGGTTTGATATAAATTATTTTCTGCCCTCTCTCCCTCAGTGGATCCCATATTTAAGCTCTATTCATCAGGGTGTTCTTTAGCTGCTGTAAATGCTGAAAAATCACCAACAGGTTGATGCTTTCAGCTGCTCCAGAGCGGTGGACATTTTGGAGGTATTTGGAAATGCATCCATATGCACAGAGAAGTCATGGTGGTTTGGAGTGGCCCAGCTGAGAGTGTGGTACCAGGTCCATGATGAACCTTTATCACCAACAAGGAATCTGCTCCCTGATTATGGAACCCATAGCTACAATTTTAAGTATTTTTCTTTATGGCACTCAGTGATAACAAGCTCCAAGGCCTTGAGCACAGTCAGGGAAAACCCTAATGACTCAAAAAAACAAGAGCTGACCTGAAGCTGATTTGCAAAATATTGAGTGTGGTTCTAACATCCTACTCTGGGGTTTGGTTTCATACTTGTTCTCTCTCTGTAAACAGGAAGAGTAACTTGAAAGCAAAGGGAGGCTGTGAGGAGGTTGGTCTGTGCACAGTGGCACGTAGGACTTGGACTTAACTGGGGCAAAGAAAGGGTTTGGTCTTTTTATTTCCTTTTTTTTCTTTTTCTTTTCTTTTTTCCCTATTTAAATCTACATCTCTGTGCCAAATGAAATACCTATCTTGTAAGGTGGAAGGCAGAAATGTTTCTGTCAGTCCTCCTGAAGGTGCAGCCACACTGGACTCAACACCCCAGGAGCTTTTGTGTAATTCTCTTGGTTGGGGTGGCACTGACCTTGGCAGACACAACAGGCTCAGGGACAGTATGACCAAGGCACTGGTGTTTCCTCTACTGGCATCCAAAGATGAACAACAGGCTAGAAAAGCAAATGTAAGAGTTTTCTTCTCAGATATGGTATTTTTTTCCTTTTCTCCATATGAGGTATTTTTTATCTAGAAAGGGAAGAAAAGCAAGCAGACTAATTTTTATCACTATTCCATTTACCTACTGAATTTTTACTATTTATTTTAATATTTGCTGATGAGATGGCCTGATATACTGATGTGGCCACTGAAAATGTATTTTATATCCAGAATACAGTGCTATCCCTAATATGAGGCTTAAATCCTGTGCCTCCATCACAGGATATGAGTACTGCAGAAGGACAGAGAGGCTGAATTGGTAAAGCACAGAAATTTCAGAATTGCGGAAATCATTTAAGAATCTAGCGTTCATTGATCCAGTCACTTAAAATTTCATTTTACCCTGAGGCTTTCTGCAGCATGGAACCTTGAAATAAAAGGAATTTTTATTTATAACTAGTAATAAAGGCCTAAAAATCTGGCAAATTTAATTAGTGCATTTTAATAAAAATGTATTTTATTAAAAGAGTGAACTTGAGTGACGTGTAAGCTTGGCAATAGATATCTTTGGAATAAACTACAGTAAGTATAGTTGGGTGAAGGTCATATTTCAGACATATAAAAATTGGCCTTTAATTAATATTAGATGCTGTTGTGGTGGAGTTCACAAAAAAACCTCAAACCCTTTATTAAATGTTAAGTAAGCCTCAAAAATTCCCTTGTGCAGTTCTGTAGTCATTTTTCATATTCTTCTGTTGTGGCACAGAGAAGTGAAATAATTTTCCTTCTACAAGAGCCAGAAATAGAACAAAAATTCCCCCAAACAGCAACCACTTTATTGCCTCTCTTTGTGTTCATCAGTTAAAACAGGGTCACTTTCTTTGTATATTTATGTTTTAAGTTTCTTCTGAACTGTTTGCAGTCTAGGGATGGGTTATTTTGTCTGGTGCATGAGTGGGTATTTCATGGTCTGGAGAGTTCTCCTTACCCTTTCATTTATTTATATTTCCTTTTGACTTTGCACCTTTTCTGCCACTCCTTCATCCAAAAGATATTTCTAAACCATAAATAACGTCAGTGTGTTTTGTCCTCCTGACCTATGTACAAGGGTGCTGTGCAATTAATATTTTAATTTTGCAGAATTAGTTTAAAAAAATAAGTATTTTCGTGACTTCTCCCCGCTATGAAGGAAATCCTCACCTTAAACCTTTTTATCTTCCATTAGAGAAAGCAGCCCAGACATCTTACTTTCTGAAGTCTGTGTGCTAATGCTAAATACACAGCTTTGGACAGATAAAGGAAAAATCTGACTGTAACTGAGAGGTTATTTATGTACACAGGCGTCTCCATCCTACCCGTCTGTGCACGCCGGCCCGTGGGCACACACTCTTCTCCCCTCCCATCCTCCCACCTCATTCTTCCCTTGAAGAGCTCTCTGCAGCTGAGAAATTAAGCCTCTTTACATATCCAGCTCCAATCAGCCCCGTTATCATTAAACCATTGCTGTGGGATCCCTAAATGAACTAACTTGTGTATAGCGTGCTGTTTTCCCTGCTTCTTGCTAAAGCAGTCCCCATTTGTGTGGATTTTTTGTGTCGTGGAGGCATAGCCAAGAAAGAAAAACTTCCCTCCCACAGCACAAGAACAAAGCACTGTTTCCACTCTGCCTGAAATTATTTTTCTTGAGATGGTCCTACAGGGACCGAAGCCATTTTGCCATTACCCCTTAGTGCTACTTTATGTGGGATTTATAATGAAATTGCTTTGACAATTTGGATAATGATGGAACAATGCAATAATTGATGAAACATTTTGGGGTAGAATGATTTCCTTTGGGAGACATCAACTTCCGCATTAAAATTGTAGTCCTAACGTAATACACTGAACCTTTAAATAATAATAATAAAAAAAAAAAATAGTCTTTGACTGCGTTGCTTAGTGTCTCTCACTGATTTTAGTTTCTGGTAGTTCTTAAAGTAAGATTGAAAAGGTCTGTGGAGCAGTAAAATGCACATAGCTTAAGGATTCTGTCTCTGATAATCAAATAATCAAGGAATTACCCTGTTTGTAATAGTTCCAAGATAGACAGGAGTAATAGTTTGCTGTAATTTTCACTAAGTTGAGTACATGAGCTAGTGAGAAGTGTTATGTTACAGTAACAGACAAGGAGAGGGTTTTATTGTTGTTTTAATAATTTCCCTCAAATTTTTAATTTAGAACTTACTCGCTAATACAGTAATTAATTTTACAACGTCTATATATATTTTTATTGTCCAGCTAATGCTTTTTTATTTAAAGATGTTGGAGCATTTAACTTCAGTTACTTTATTAATGAGTAATCTCACAGAGCTTTTAATGTAGATCAGAGAATTACATTTACTACTTCTGGAATATGGTTTCATTGATTTGTAAATCCAAAGTAATTAACGGAAGTAGGCTGTACTTCATATTTGCAATTTGCAAACAGGAAAAGTGAAATTCAGAGACCATAAAGCAAGCCAGAGACCTGATCCATGTACACTATGTACATTAAACCCTCTCCTAGCACTCGGGGTTGTTTAGCAGAACAGTCAATCTCCTTCAGACATAGAACTGTTTGCATGGCTGGATTTTTGTCATGCTAATTTCCAACACTTAAATGCTTTAAGGTAAAGCAGTCAGATCAATTGCTAAGAAAAACTCTTTAGAGAAAAATTCTTACAGCTGAGCTGTGAATTCCTGGAAAGAGAAGCTGAATCCTTGAAAGCACACCTCCACAGCCACAGAGAGCTCCTCGGGCACTGCACAGGGTAGATTTATCTACTTATCAGAGTAGTTTTGCCACAAATGCTTTAGGAAACCTGAACTTCATCTGTATCTCTGGCAATTGTAAAAGAGATGTTGAGTTAAAACATGTGACATTACGCCAAACAGATATGTTAAAAATTGTACTTAAAGGTTAATATAATAAAAGTGTAGTTCATGTGAGAGTGATAGAAATATTGATCATAAAAATAAGTAGTGGCCCAGAAACTCAGCTGAGAAGGGGGAGAGTGGGGGGGAAAACTAGTTGATATATGAAGAATTTGAGTTGTGACACTAAGATCAATGGCTGTATTTTCACCCAGTGAAGCATGAGAGCTTCAGATAAGGGCAGTTAGTCAGTGAAATACTGACTGACATACCCTTTTACTGTTGGCATTTGGTCTCCAATATTGATCTTGGCTGTCACTGCCAACAAAGTATACTGAGGCTGTATTTATGTTCAGATAATGTTGTGTTCAGTGTTTTATGAATGATTTCTAAAAAACAAGGTGTCTAAGGAGTTAATTCGAGCACCGGCCCTCTTTTATTTGATTTGTTTTTTCACAATGCTGCAAGCCATTATAAACTTTTGCCAATCAGTCAGAAGACAGATAGAATCCTGTAATCCACAAGATTCTCTAAATCCAGAGATTTCTCTGCTGAGAAACAGTATTCTGTAAACAACATTTACATTGTTCTTTGACTGTCAATTCTGGGAACACCATTCCTGAGTGTGCAGAAGATAGCAACTAAAGTGATTAAAGAACAAATCTTTAGGAGGAAAATCATTGTTTCTTATGTCAGTTTGGGGGAGCTGGAAGAGTTAAATTCAGGGCTTTTGAAAATAATAGTGATATTACAGAAAAACACGTTTACTGAGAGACATGAATCAAAAGTTTTGACATTTTATTTTCCTTTACCTTTCTTCTGCTGGCTTCAGCTGAAAATCATCTGTGAACAAGATCTTTGGTTCTGCTCTTTTAAAATTAACTGTCTGAGCTTGAGTCAGGAAAGCTGAGAGAATTCTGTGCTTACTTCCAAGGTGGCTCAAGCAAAGCTGAGCCACCTTGGCTGGACCAAGGGTTGAGCTCTTCCTCCACTGCAATCAGACACTTGTGTGTTATTAGTTACTTGCTGGCTGCTTCAAAGAGGCAGAAGGGTTTATCTAGCAAAGAGAAGCACAACCCAAACCAAACCATTTTTCTGCCTTTCTCAGAACATTATCCACAGATTTGCAACTTCTGATTCATTTTTCTTAGGTTTGGTCATACCTGCAGGATTCCCTATAGTTGTGATAGGGAGTAGACCCGGGATGGTTTTTATTGTAGCCTGGCAAACCTTCACTTCAAGAGAAGGAAAGTCAAGGAAAGAAAGCAGAGCCCAAGCAATGATTCCCTGACTGCTGAGAGGGTCTGGTGTGCCTGTTCTAAGCTACACTGGAGGGGAAGAGGTGGCTCTGTCTGTGCTGTGACTGCCTTTCTGTGGAGAAACAGTTAGTTAGGTAAAGTTGTGTGATTGAACCAAGACAGCTTATGTCAGTCTTAGCCTTTGACCTCTTATTCAAGTTCATTTGCTTTCTTATAGCCAAATAACTCTCTGGGATAATTCTAGCCAGCAGAAAAAACATCACAAGAATGAGTGATGAACTTAGAGGCTGGAGACATGGGAGCAATGTCAGGACCAAACTGGAAAATTGCAACAAGTTTTAAGAATTAGAGTTTATCACAACAGTAGTTTAAGAACATAGCAGTTAAGACAGTGTATTTGCATGCAAAGTTCTGTAGCAGAAGTGAATAATACTGGAAATAGCTTAATCCAACAATGCTGAGTCCCAATTCTGGTAAAGAAGCTGTGGTTAAACCACTGGGAACTGCCAGCCAGCCAATGTCACTTGTTTCTCTGTATCAAATTAGAAAGAACCTTTTATTTGAAAGCACAGTTTCAATATTGTTTTTACCTCTTTGCTGCAGATTTTGTTTTATACACCCCATAAAACTGTGTGCTGAATACCAGATAGGGCCATCCCTGGTGGTGCATTTTATGCTGAAGTTGTCTGTCCACTGCACTGGATGCAAAGACTGCCTGTGGTTTGGGTTACGACTGGATGTTTCTCTGATGGGATATTTGAAGTTATGACAGTCCTTCATCTTCTTTCAAACCCGAGTTTATACCGTACAGAGCAAGTCCAGAGATGCTGAAAGTTCTAAAAGCATAGGTAATGAGCATTTTAATTAAGCAGAGCGAGGAACCACAGCTGAGATACAGATGTATAATATTACTGGACAGATCCTTCTCAGACTGGATTGTAGTGGTGCTTCATCTTACTGTGGATTTTCCTAGGGTTCCTGAGGGTACTGTGACCACCTTTTAGCTCAAATATGGTGAATTAATATTGTGATGAATGTAATACAGCATTATGTAGAGAAGCAGCAATTCTAGACATTGGATGAAGCCAGCTGATGTTATTTTTGCATTCTTTCCTCAGGGAAGAGAATAAGAAGGTTAAAATTGGAAATTATGATGCTTTACTCATTAAGGCTTTTACAGTTGAAAATGAATATGGGGTTAGAAGGGATGCCTTCTGGACCATCAGACGCAGTTCTTAGCACTTTGAGATTTCACCTTTTTCCTGAAATGGGAAAATCATTTATGCATATTATTAGTCGCTTCCTAGAAGACAAGATATTTTTCTGCAATAAGCTTGAAAAATTAGACTTTTTCAAACTTTTTGTTTCAGTCAATCGGCTTTGATTTTTAAATCATGAAATTGCTTAGATGCAAGTGAGCAAATCTAAACACCTGTGAAATACATCTGCTGATGGCAGCCAGCAACACGTAGTTCAGTACTGAGCTAATGCTGCTCCGTTGTGAGCCCAAGTCAATCATGATCTGATGGTTGTCTGCTTAAAGCAAGCCTTCCCAAAAATCTGAATTTTATGTTCAAAAAACATGTTTTCCATTTCTCACTATGAGTTTTGAGGGCTGAGTTCTTTCAGGCAACAGCTTTCTGGGTTCCTGGAAAATTGACAAGAAGCCCTTTGGGTTCTCAGTGTCCCTCCATCATGTCTGCAGCCTGCTCTTACCAGTGGTCCTCTGCTGTCCCTCTGGTCCCTTGCTGTGACTGCTCTTGCCACCATGGCTGGAAGCATCTCTCCTGAGCGTGCCCTTCCCCCAGGGAGCCGTGTCTCCCTATTTACAGGAGCACAGGAGCAGCCTCAGAGCACACACATAGCCTGTTTTAGACATTGCCACTCTCATGTGCTGGGGATTGGCCTCACTGGTTCCCTGAACGTGTCAGGGGCTTCTGGTCCAGCCCCACCCGGTGCAACACCCAGGTTCTCTGTAGCCAGTGATCACCTTTGGACTTGACTCCTTTCTCTTTCTTCTTGGGTGAGATTTGGGGGGTTCCCAGCAGTCTGCAAAGCCCATTGTTGTGGGCTGACCCAATACACCCATAAATCATCGGAACCCCATTACCACAGATTAAAAAGGTTTTCTCAGGAAGCAATTTCTGTTTTCAGAGACAGAAAAGGGGAACAAGGGGGCTTTGGTGTATTTGTTGGTTTTTGCAGTTAAGGGCCCTCTGCAAACGTTCTCTTCAACAATTTTCAGGGATTTGATGCAGCAGGTGTGTCTCGGACTTTGTTTCATTTTCCCTCAATCCATCTCTGTCATGATTTGGAATAGAACAAAGGTGGTCAGGGGTGAATGAAACCAGACATTCAGAAAGAAAAAAGGTACAGCAGACTTCAGGAGCATTTTACGATGATATGATCAAACAACCTCATACACTACTACTGACCTTAACATGATGACAATTTAAGAGCATTAATGATCTGTATCATCAGCATCTTCATCTGCCTGCAGAAAAAAGACAGAAGCAAATATTAACATAGCTTGTTACAGGCTGACTTCTTTTCTGATTTCACTTTATTTTGATATTCTCTGTATCCTGTCCACTATTACTGTTCACTGTAGCACCTGTTCATCTTACCAGCTCCACTTAAACTGCATTAAATATTGCACTAAAAAGAGCAATGCTCTTCAGGGTTGGGAGTGATTTGAGGGTTGTTTGCAGTATCTTAGTGAGATCAAGCTTGTACTGTAACCATGTCTAATGACCTT
Organism: Pachycephala philippinensis; assembly: GCA_013397055.1. Classification (NCBI taxonomy): domain Eukaryota; kingdom Metazoa; phylum Chordata; class Aves; order Passeriformes; genus Pachycephala; species Pachycephala philippinensis. The sequence goes on from VWZT01000384.1 coordinate 1,323,464, forward strand.
TTATTTCGTAATTTAGAACCTGGCTTCTTATGTAAATATATATGCACATACATACATTTGTATCATGTATATGTTTGTGTATATATATACACATTTATGCATGTCCATAAACATAAAAAAGCACGGAGTGCTTTTTTGCCTTTCTAAGTGGCATCTGAGGATATATCGTTGAGTTCATAACCCATCATTTCTATTCTCCTAGGCACTGTAAAATTCATTAAGCTAAGTAAAATGGCAAATTACTGGAGTATATAGAAGCGTGCTTGTTTGATTTTTGGGCTCTTGTCCACATTGTTTACCGAGCAACACTGCCTCGTATTAGAAGGGTCGTGATTTCTGAAGACTCTAATAAAGCAAGTCATATTATGTGTGTGTATTAGAGTGTAGCAAAAAGCCTTTGTTCATTCTGACTGCAGCAGAGCTGACTTAATGCCCTGTTCTGCAGCTGTTCTCTAACTACTACTCACTCCAGTATTTCTTCTGCAAGAACCAGTTTTGTCCATCCTACGGGTTTGCTCAGGAGTGTTTACAGCAATGTCCTTTGAGGTTTTTCTAGCCTGTGACCAGTCTAATGAAACAACTGGATAGTTGCTAGTGTAGAAAGCCGGGGAATATTTCCTGGCAGCAGTTTTACATTGGGGTTTGATAGGCTGGAGTATCTGTACAAATCAGCCCTCAAGGTGTTCAGAGCGCAGAAGCATTCATGAGTTTACTGCTTGCGTCTTGAGCTCCCTTGTTGCAACTAAAGAGATGTCAAATCATTTATTTGAGGGTTTAGGGAATGAGACTCGGAGGACTCAGCTTCAAAAGAGCCTGTCATCTGTTGGTTTGCATTTAGACACCTAAATGAGCAACCTAGTGTTGCAGGCCATTCGACATCCAGCAGACGCCACTGATTTTGTCAGGATTGTTTATGCTGAACACTTCTGATACCTGACTGCATCTTCTGGATGGCTAATTGGGAGCTGAGCATGTTGGCTGTAGCTTGGGCTAGGTGTGCTTAACACCACTGAAAACCCATTCCAGGATCTCTTGTTTTCCCAATGCAGCTTGTTGGTACGCATGCCAGTGCTCCTGGCAGGCTCCTAGGCTTTGCACGTCATCCTGCTCACCATCAGTCCGCTCTGCAGGTAGTCCTTGCTCAGTAGCTGATAGCAGAGGCTAAAGGTTAGAAAATATGCTTAGACCTTCTCCTCCTCCCTCCCCATACGCTAAGCAAGGGTAAGGATAAGCAGCTGCCAAGAAATCCATCATTTGTCCTGGTTTGAAACCTATAAATAGCCAGATCATTAAAGGTGTCACTTACAAAGCGCCTTTGTCACAGGAGCTATTTATGGTGTGGACTTTGGCTCTGCACAGTTTTCTAGGACTGCCAGAAGCAATGTTAATCTACCTGGGAAGTGAGGCTGGCAGAGCTGGTAGCGATTTCCTCTTCTCCTTTGCATTATTGTAAATTCATTTTGGTGTAAGGGAGAGCAAAATCCGGCCTCATATTTTATAACCAAATAAGAAACAAAACTATCCAATGACCAGCAAAATTTTCATAGAAGTGTTTTAGATAGGGAAGTAAAAATACTCCCATAATCTTTAGTGCTCTTCAAGGGAAAGGAAGGAAATGCACTTTTTATTTTAAAGATTTCACTGGGTTGCTGCTTACTATCTCGGGAACCAAGAATGCCACAGCCCAATGTCGAATATGTGCACTTTAAATGAGTTGTAATGAAAAGATACAGGGACAGAGTGTTTGGTTGTTACAGGGCTATTAAGAGACTCAGCAGACCCAGATTAATTTCAGTCCTTTGCCTCAGACCTACGTTATTACCTTGGCCAGGTTACTCAGTTTGTAAACGGAGAATTATGCATGGCTATCCGTAAGGGTGTCATAGAATGGGGTTGGTTAAATGAGACCTTAAAGATGCTCTAGTTTCAACCATAAAGGGACACCTTCCACTAGATCAGGTTGATCCAAGCCCCATCCAACCTGGCCTTGAACACCCCTGGGGATGGGGAACCCGCAGGTTGTCTGGGCAATATATTCCAGTGCCTCACCACCCTCACAGTAAAGAATTTTTTCCTGATGTCCAATCCAAACCTACTTCATTCAGTTTAAAGCCATTACCCCTTGTTCTGTCACTAGATGCTTTTGTCAAAAGCCCCTCTCTAGCTTTATTGTGGGCTCCCTTTAAGTGCTGGAAGGCAGTCTAAGGTCTCCCCAGAGCTTTCTCTTCTCCAGTCTGAAGAATCCAAACCCTCTCAGCCTTTCTCCATAGCAGAGGTGCCCCAGCCCTCTGAGCATCTTCATGGCCTCCTCTTGACTTGCTCCAGCAGGTCCCTGTCCTTACAGTGCAGCCCAGGGCACGTTTGGCTTTCAGGGCTGTGAGTGCACATTGACGGTTCGTATTGAGCTTCTTGTCCACCAACATCCCCCCATCTTCTCCCCAGGACTGCTCTTGATCCATTCTCTGCCCAGCCTGGGATTGGGATTGGGATTGCCCTGACTCACATGCAGGACCTTGCGCTTGGCTTTGTTGAGCTTTATGAGGTTTACATGGGCCAACCTGTCCAGGTCCCTCTGGATGTTCTCCCTTCCCTCCAGCATGTGAACTGCAGCCCACAGCTCTGTGTCCTCGGCAAACTTGCTGTGGCTGCATTCAATCTACTGTCCATGTCACCAAACAAGATGCTTGTCACAATTCTGACACCTGAGAAACGCCACTCGTCGCTGGTCCCCATTCAGATGTCGAGGTATTGACTGCAACTCTTTGAGTGCCACCATCCAGCCCGTTCCTCATCCACTGAGTGACCCATCCATCTAATCCAGTTTAGAGATGAGGATGTTGTGTGGGACAGTGTCAAATGCTTTGCACAACTCCAGGTGGATGACATCAGTTGCTCCACCCTTATTCAGCAATGCAGTTTTTTAACGACAGTGTTTCAGTTCATGAAGCCCCCAAATATTCTGGAATCCTTCATTTTGCACTAGAAAGATTATGGATTAGGTGCTATTATTATTTCCTTAGCTTTTTCTGTAGTTCTAGTGTTAACTGCAAGCAACATGATTTGATTTCAGATCAGCGAGGGTCTCTTCCATTAACCAAAGCTTCATTTAAATCATGAAGATTTTCTCTTTATTAAAAACGCAGAAATGAATGTTACTCAAATCAATTATTACCGAAAAAATGCTTTGCTAATCAAGTTAGGAGAGACTGCCCATTCCATTGTTTCAGTGATGCATTGAATATGACAGGCTGGCTTGACTGAAGGCAGCCAATGTGTATATATAGATAAAAATATATATATATGAGTGTGTGTGTGTGTGTAGCACAGCTGATGCTCCCTGAAAGCTTTTGTGTGGTGAACCATGACATTAATAGTGAAATCAAGGTTTGCTAGCTGACAGACATCAATTTGCCAGAGGCCATCCCTCCTCTCCACCCTCCCTGGCACCTTTGTGCACTCACACACACACACACACACACGGACGTATCTTGTCTGCTGATTTCTGGCAAATCCTATGGATACTTGCAATCTCTGCTCTCAAGACATTTGCCAGCCAGCCTCTCATAATGTCTCGTGTGCATTCCTGCAGGCTGAAAAAAAAATAAGTAAGAAGAATTACAGATGATTCAATTAAACTGATATTGTTCACAACAAAAATGAGAGCAAATGCAATTTGGGTCCTGTTCATGTGACTTAATTATCTCTTACCTCCCCACTCCACCCCCTTTTTTAGAATTTAAAAACAATTATGATATAATTGCCAATCTGGAGATCCCTAGATATGCAGTAAATACGCTTTGTCTCACTGAATGCTCTTTTTCCTGATTCAGAAATGGGACCTTATTAAAAATGCACACACACAAACACCAAAAAAAAAAATCACATAAAGTCATCAAATGACCTTCAGGAAATAAAATTCTGTAATGCTGTATACCCAGGAAAGACATACCCGTGTATTAAGTGAGTGACTCTGCTAAAGTCATTGAAGATAATTAGCTGTGTGCATTTATAAGATGCGCACACTTTCAACACTTGAGGCAAATCCCTAGAAGTCAATTGAGACCTTCTCTGATAGAGGCGTGGAGGTGCATTTGAAGACCAAACATGCCTTTTTTGCCTGAATTAGTAGCGTTTCAAAATTTACTAACAGCTTTTTAATGTGTAGTCAGCTTGACTTAATGGGGAAGAAAAAAATCGCAATCATTAGGATGCCCATACTGAGTGTATATATTCACGCGGTGGGAAAGTGCCTTGCAGTATACAGTAGTTTGGGGTAAGTAGGATCCATTAGCCATATCTGATGAAGGGCTGTCAGATAGGAAGCAAATTTAGAGACCTGCTTGTCCCTTCAGCTATTCATCACTGCTGAGCAGCTCTAGCGGCAGCCAGTGGTATTTTTAGAGAGGAGAAGGATACGGAATTTCTCCGTGTGCCGAACATTAGCTGATCCCATTACTCAGAGCTACTCGGAAAGTCACAGCTGACACATCAGCTTGGTGGCAAAGAAGAACGATTGGCTCACGAGGGAAAACACAGAGGAGATGTCTGAGGAGGGTACATTTGTGGGGACATTGCCACGTTGAGACTTTCGTCAGCTGAGGTCCTGTGTTACTTGGAGTCAGCAACAATAATTTTTGAAAGGTACATTTTCTCAGGATTCTGTGCAATATTGTCCAGGTACGTTGTCACATAATACATGTAATAGTTTGAATAGTAAGAATAATAACTCATTGTTAGCTCCTTAAAGCATCCAGCAGCTGAAAAAAGGTTTGTCCTGAGCTTCAGGATATTTTCAAAATAATGTGGGCAGCTGACTATGAACAAGCTATTTTGCAAACAACCAAAGTCATCTGTATTATTATTTATCATTATTTCATCAAAGAAAATCCATTTAGTTTAATGCTCATTTGACTTGCTTCTCTTTAAGACCTCCAAATCCTAATAATGTGTCGAACACACTCCAGAATGTCAAAATAGTAAATTGTATGTAATTTTCTTTGACAGTAAGTGGTTGAGTCCTTGCCAGAATTGTTCCTCTTTACACCCAGTGTGAAGTCATTGCTTTTCTTCTGTCAAGTGATATTTGACTTTTTAAAACCTACTAACAAGAACACCGCTGACCTTCTCGTATCAAATTCAGCTCAGCGGGGCTATGGGGAGCGGGGAGAAGTGGTCAGCAGGCAGTGGCCTTCTGCGTGTTCTGCTGCAGCCCGAGCTCCACGCCATCAAGAACCGAGGGTGGGCACGTGTGCCAAACATTTAAAAGCTGGACGATTCTTTAAAGAATGTCCTTTTTTTTTTGAATAGCTCTAGTACTCACCCCCGAGCGCTGCGATACTGAACTTCCAAAGCTTTGGGCTTACAATGAATAGCATTCATCTTCGCTTCTGGTTCTGATCTTGTAAAAGCTAACTCATGCATGCACAACATGATAGACCATGTTACGCCTCAGAGCCTTTTTCAGAGCTATCATCTAATACATTTTTTATAAGCCAGAGTGCATTCATAGAATTCTGCCTCAAAAGGCATTCGGCTTTAATGGCTGCACTGAAATGTCTAGGCTGGCTACTTCTGCTGTTTGAAACAAAAGGGTAGTGAAAATGTTGACATTTTTTATAGTAGCCTTTAAATTTCAGGGCTTTTTTTATTAAAGGTATGTTGTTTAAAAGTAGAAGAATGTCTAGAGAAAAGCTTTTTTCTCCTAGTCCTAAACGAAAAGGGTCAGAATTTTGGCAGCCAAGAAGGCATATGCTCTTTGTGGAAGTGGTTGTTATAGTGTATTTTATGCCACATATATGCACATGTGTACGTGCATCTACAGAGAGGTTGATCTTGGAACAGGTTGGATTAGGAAAATATTGGGAGCCAGATTTCAGTGTCAGTCCTGTGACTTAGCTCAGGTTAGCTGCTAACAACAGAAGGGAAAAGCAAGAAATAGTTCATGGGTATAATTTTGTAACATGCATCAAAGTACAGAAAAAAAACCCAAAAAACAACAAAATTTCAACTGATTAAGGAATGCTTGAAAAATCTATATTTACCCTTATTGAGTCTACCCCAGTAGATGGACAAGTTTGCAATCTCACTGAGAAATTGGTTTTCTAAAGAAAATTGGTAATCTGAGGTAAACAACAGTGCTCTTGAATTTTTCTAGTTCTCTGCAGGCAGGACTGCATTCATTTGGCTTGCTCCGATACATCTTGAAGATTATTTTCTTATGTATCAGAAACTTGATTTAGCAGCTAGAGTTATCCTTGTGTTTGTATGTAACTGGGAAGCTTGTTTGTCTTTAAAATCGGGAGGATATTTGTAGTGGTAGAAAAATTGAGATTTTACCTCCTAATGCTTTCTTGGAGTCCCAAGATAAAAATTCTGTCAAAGTATTTTAGAAAGTGCTTTTTTCTTTTTTTAAAGATATTTCTGAAAGGCTTCAAGATGAAAATTCTGTGAACTGCTGGTTATGAGTGACTCATTTTAAAATCCAAGTTTGGCTCTGTGCTTGTACTTTGAAAATCTGCAGAGATGGAGAGTGTGTCAGAATCTGGGCCTTTGATTCACTTCTGCACAAGGAATAGAGAGTGTCTTCTGCTTTGTCTTGAGAAGAATAATTTGTCTTGATGTTATTGTCCTAAAGTGACTTTGAAATAATAGAATCCGTGTATTTCTGAGTCAAATTAGAGGCTAAGACAAGATAATTGAATTGTATCTTTTGTGTGTGATGTATTTGGTGGAAAAGTTTGTCCAGATTTTATAATATTTAATTATCTAGAGCTGTGTACAAGTTGCTACACTTTGCTTTGGCTTGGCATCTTGTTGCCCAAACAAGTTGTTGACAGCCCATTCTCTGGAAGTGTCCAAGGCCAGGTTGGATGGGGCTCTGAGCAACCTGGGATAGTGGAAGGTGTCCCTGTCCCTGGCAGGGGTGTTGGAACAAGGTGATCTTTAAAGGTCCCTTCCAACCTAAATGATTCTACTATCTTCTGCCCTTGATCTCATCATACAGACATTTAGGTGTTGTGCTTATGGGTTTATTCTGATTCTAGCAATTATTGCAAGCAGTCCAACCTTTTGTGCATGTATGTCTTTCCACAGGACTTAAATATCATTTTCCTTGCAGGAAAAGCCCTGGGGGAGGGTCTGACTGGACAGAAAGTTGCACAGGAGTCAGTTTTGCACGATTGCAGCACAGGACAGTAGTAGGGTGTCCTAAAAGCGTAGACAACAGGCCAGGAAAAGGGATTGTTTCTCCACTTGATACCTGCGTGTCCACACCCATACACTGTGTCCAGTTTTGAGCTCCCCAGGACAAGACACTGTGCAAGGCCTGCTGGGGGGAGTTTGGTGGAGGGACACCAAGATAATTAGGGATCTGGAATACATGATGTAGGAGTGGCTTTATCCTGGCAGAGAAGGGGAAAGGGAAGTCCTAAAGGTGTTCTGAACTACTTACTGACAGGTTACAAATACAACAGAGGAAGACACTTTTTTTTTCCCAGAAGTGCATAGAGTACACAGGACAGGAGACAGCAGGCACAAGGTGTTAGCATGGAGAGGCAAATTTTGATACAAGAAAATGTTTTACCCATGGTGTGGTCAAACACTGTAACAGGAACCCAGAGGGACTGTCCTTGGAGATACTGAAATATCTGCACAGCCCTGAGCAACCTGATCTAGTTGGCCCTGCTGTGAGGGTGGCTTGACCAGGTGACCTCAAGATGTCCCTTGCAACCAAAATTACCCTGTGAATGTGTGCTGACACAGGCTCTCTCTATTTAACAATGCAGTCAGGAAATCTGAATGCTGACAAAAGGGAAGAGGTCAGTTCTTCCTGCTTTAAGAACCATTTGTGTGAAGTTAAACCAAAAAACCCTAAGTTAAATGCCCTTGTTTGAGGTTTGCACAACTTGTGACCCAAAGTGAGCAAGTTAGAATTTTTTGTCATATCCTGCAGAAGCAAAAACGGCATGGCTGTATTTTGCAACAATTCAGTAGTAATTTGTGGTTCTTGCAGGATATAAGTATTTGTAGCCACCTCCATTGCACTCTAAGTTTTGTCATGGAAAAGGAAGAACTTCTTGGTTTCTATAGGGTGAGCCAGCGGTGATGTCTTCTGAATAACTAAATGCTCACCTTTCTTTTTGCTTTTCAGACTGTCAGGACATCTAGAAGCAGATTTAACATATCTAACCTTTCAAAGCTATAATTAGCATTAATTTCTAGTGCAGGAGTATTTAGAGAGCTCAATCAACTTCAGTCACTTGATGAACAAACATATAAGAGACCCAGACTTTGTTTCACCTTCTCCAACAAAAACAATTAATTTGATTGTTAAGCTGCCTGTGCAACTCCTGACAAGACCCACCTCAATTGGACCTTGTAGACAATTGTAGCTGCCTTAAATGTTCATCCATTGGCATCCTTTCACAGCTGATGGAAGAAGAGTTGGCACTACAGAAGGGTGCCTCAAATGTTTTAGGTGCTACTAGGATAATATATCTGAGGTTTTTTACCAGGAAAAGGATTTGTCAAAGACCAAATTTCTATTAGTGTACAAGGACCTGGAATAAGACCCGGGTCTTGAGTTGTGGTCCAGAACCTGTGCTGGTTTTGTACTCTATCTACTGTGATCCTGAAGATACCCCTTTACCTGAAACATGATGGGCTGCTTCGTAGAATTTTATTTGGTCTGTTTTCTCCAGAAAAGTGTGTTTTGTACACCTGTATCCCTTCTGAAAGAGGCAGTCTGTCATTCTAGATGTTTTTAAAGGCAGCAGACAGCAGCCTCGCTCAACATTTCTGCGATAATGATGACAACCACTGGAATAATATAAACCACTTACTAATCAGTTTGCAAAGGCAGGACATCTGCTTTACACAATACAGAAGCAAATTAAGGAGGCTTTCACAGTATTCTGAAATTGTGTGTTAGACTTTAAAGAGAGAGCGAGAGAGAGAAAGGAACTAATGGTAAATAAATTGGACCATAGTGCTAGTTTTCATCCAGCTGTATGCGGCTCTAAAACAGCTATCTCAGAAAGGTACCTATTATTTATTAATTCAAGATGACTCCAAAAAGCAATTCCTCCATAAATTTTTTTCCAACAACTTTCTAATCTCAGTAAGTTCTTGGCAGAAGTTCTGCTGGGAGAATATGTCCTCAGTCGCAGTCTTCACTATTGTAATTCCAAGAGGCTCTTGCCTGTAGACACTTGGCTTTTTAAGGGTTTAAAGGGTTTTTCATGCAGGTGTACCATGTGTTAGGTGCTGACTTTAAACTACTCAGTCCTACCTTGCATTGCAGAAGGAAGAGAGGGAGTCTGGGATTAATGGCATCCCAGATTTAATGGGTTTGCTTTGTATGGCTTTGTCAAGGCTCCATCATCTTCATAGTAGCAGCCCCAAAGCCAGTTCTCACTGCCTCTGGGAAGCTCCATACATCATCTCCTGAGCTGAAAAGTTAAATATCTTTCATGCATGTCAGCGTGTGTTCTGAGATGTAGTGTTTGGGCAGGGAGGAGACCAACTCAGCTGCTTGCAGGGATTAAGTGTGAGAGTCAAGAGTAAGACAAGTAGGCAAAATTTAGATACAGATGTGATTTAGGATAGGCATTGCACATCAGCTTGGAAGCAGAATAATCTCTTTAATTTATTTTCTTGGATATGTATTTCAATAGACAGCTAGGTCTGGCAGGGTTTAGAATGTGTCTGGACAGAAATCCGAAGACTAATTTTTATCACTGTCTGGTCCATGGCAAGGATGCCAGTTTAACCTGTTTCTTATTTGATCTAAAGACTAGTGGGATTGGGATCTGAGCTTATCTTTCCGGCAGTTAACCACATCAGTACTGTTTGGTTAAGCAAACTCATTTAAAATTGGGAGAATATCAGTCAGAACTACACCTGATTGCCTGGAGAACCCAGTCGTGGAATACACACAGTGCTGTGCTCTGAATGTTTTACATGGCACAACATATAACCAAAATCTGATGGTCCAGAGAAAATGAGTCCTCTTGGGAAATGCAGATTAACATTAAAGATTTGAGCACGTGTGGCCTTTAACTAGGAGAAAAATGCACTTTTAAGTTCATCAATATTTCCTTTTTTTCTTGGAGTGGAGAATGTACTGATTGGCTGAATTTCTGTAGAAATTGCTGGCTTTGCTAATGTTAAGAGTAACACTTGCCCACTTGAAAGAAAAGGGAATAACCGAATCCATTTGTGGAATGTGTGTATATTATCCCTTTTACTTTTTCCTGGATGTGCAATTCCCACCCTCATCTCAGAGTTGGAAAGTTTAAGATATAAAGCAAAACATACCATTGCAAAGGATATTTGGAGCTCTTAAGGAATTGGTTTTCATTTAAGTCCAAAGTAATGATGTGAAGGTTTTCTTTCATCTGTTTATTTTTTTAAAGGTGGTGAAATATTTAGTACACTGTGCTACACTTCTGCTTTCTAGATTAAGTGTTCTGGAGACCCATCATCTTTAAACTGAAATGGCACAGGAGAGTAATAATGGAGCAAGTCTTCACTATAAACTTTTTCTAAACCAAAAATATGTGAAAGTTTGGATTTTGGGGAGCTACTTGATGATTCTCCTGGCTGATTCTCTTGTCAAGGGTGACAGCAAAGGCCGGCAGTCTTCTGTAAAACTGTCATCTCCTCTGATGTCCGTGGGTTTCATCTGTTTAGAATTAAAAGATATCAGGACTCCTAGCAGTGCTGCACTGCAGCAAAGATGGGCAATTCCTCTCTCATTGGTGTAGCAGCACACCAGAGTGCTCTGTCCCCCCGTTACTTTAACATTTGCTGATGAGTGTGGATTCATTGACTCTATCCACACTTCTTACTAATATAAAATACCACTGCTCTGCACAATACTGTCCACAACAGGCTTAGAACTTGCTGCATAACTTAGCCTAATGATTAATTTTATTTCATTTCATGCAGTTCTCTCTTTCTACCTGGAAACAGAGACATTGCAACACTGCCAGAGCATCTCCAAGAATCACCACTGCTCCAGACACTTCTAGCACCTGCATTTTGTGAACTCTTAGGTGCACATTACATCAATACTTATTTTTGGACTAGAGGCCCACAGGGAGCCCCTGGCATAAGATTTTTGCAGTAATTCAGGATTTAACTCCCTGTGGTTAGGATATACAAAGATATTCTAAGGATGGCAACGATTTGTGCCTTCTGCACAGTGTTTCTCAAACCTCAAAATGTCTTTCCCTCAGCAATTTAAAGGTTGCTGTTGGCTGTGACTGCAGGGGAAAAGACATTACTGTTTCTGTGAAGAAGTTAGTTGTGAACATGAAAAAAACTTCAGTAATTTCTCTAAGGTGAGACACCAAACCTCATAAAAATATTGACAGAGCTTATGCACAGCTTTTCTGCACTTTGTTGGTTATAAATAAAATAAAGGTACCCAGATTACATTTCATAATAGAAGACAGGTGAGCTGAAAAATTTATAAAGGTGTGAGAGAATTAAGAATGATAATTTTCAGTTAACATTTGAATGATGTGGCTCTATTATAAACCATTTAATGCAAGATGCAAATGAATGCATCTGAAAAGGGAACTTCATGTTTGTGGGTTTACTCTAATTGAGCTCAGTATGTATTTGAAGAAGTTGTTGGGGAAATGAAGGTTTAAGGCTAAATATGACTATTCTGCTGAAAAGCTCAAAAATGTTTTAATCAAATAGAGAAAACAGGTCCTTAAACAAATAAGAACCTCGGGGTACTCTTTGGGGGCATTTGAGACCACAAGATCTTGAGTAATCAGGGGGTTCTAAGGCAAGGAGAAGAGCCCCCCAAAACTGGTTTTGTGCTATTGATGTTCGCTGTGGAAAGTCTGAGTTCATTCCAGATCTGACAGGCTCAGCACTCTCAGAGCAGCAAATTTTCTCCCTCATCACAAAGCTTTGATGCGAAGGTGCCTTGAAAGCCATCAGTGCTCATGGAAGAGGGCAAGAGGCACCACTGCCTCTTATGTGGCCAACGAAAGGCCAATGCCAGCCCCGGGTCAGCTTTTCCAGGAGTGGGTGTGCCCAGTGTCTCATCTGCTGAAATAAATTAGCTGTGTTTGAGGGACAAAAATGGCACTGGCTGCATGCAGAGATGGAAAAACCCAACCCCAAAGCCCCACGAGCGCTGGAATCGGGAGGAGCGGCGGGGCTGGGGGCATCTGGCAGAGCGGCAGGCAGGAGCAGTGGGTGATAGGAAATTCATTAATTACCGAGACAAGTGGTGTTCAAAGACAGGAACGGGAGAGTATCTCCTCCCAGGAGAAGCTGGAAGATAAATATTGCTTCATGATGAGTAAGTGAGGTCGTGGGAAGGCCTCTGCTGGCAGATCTAGTGACAGTGCTTCAAACATAAACATTTGTAGGGATACCTTTAAATGCTGATGCTTTACTCCTCTCTGGGAAAACACTGAAAATAGCATTTTCTAGCCCAGAGCCACTGAGCAGGAGTAAGCAGTTGCAATCTGTTGACATTGTATGTTAAAAGCCACAATCTGTATCTGGCAAGCGAGTGGAGGTTTTGAAGTTGGAGTTGAACTAGCTGAGGTAAATAGGCAGGAATGGGTGCTTTGGTCTTTAATTTGTATTCAGTTTTAATAACACTTAATTGATTTTTGAAGTATTTTTGGAGCTTCCAAATAATTTGTAATGGTCTTTCAGAGCTTTAGATATAGAGCATCATATTTCCAGTTAAAGATTCATTATTTAATTAAGGCAGCTCAGTCAAGTCCTGATAAATACGAGCACCATCAGAGCTATTTTTGTTTCCTGATTCATTTCTCCAACAGGACTGAGGAAACATGGCCTTGAACCATGTTTCTAATGGTGAACTAATTTCCTGCTGAATAAAAACAAGGAAGAGAATTACCTGCATATATTCTACCAAGGATTCTACCACATAATACAGAGATTAATAATATCATTACATTTCTCCCCCTTCCGAACACCTTACTTGACTTTACTAAGCCACACACTCTGAAGCAGAAAGCCAAACACTGAACAGAAATAGTAGCTAACATATAAAAAGAAGATTAAGAAAAGAAAAATAACATTCTTAGATTTGTTTCAGCTGCGCTGTTTTTATAACCGAAAATCAACCTCTGTTCCTAAACAATTTATATGCTGTTTGGCTATTAGCATTGCTGCCATTTAAAGCACTCTCCTTTTTCTTCCCTCTTCTCTCACCCCCAGTATTTCATTTTTATACCTGTCATGAAATGGTCGGGGTCGGAAGTCAGCACAGAGTGCATCATTTGTACATTGTGTCTCTTTTCCTCGTGTGCCTCTGCTGCCAGAGAAATTGAACTTTCATCCATTAAAAATCCATTTATTGTGTCTTGACTTCACTGAACTAAAGAACAGGACATTTCATCAAACAGTACAGTTTAAAATCAAATTAAATTGTACTAGTGCCCAGAAAATGTGACATGATAAAGACCCCGGCCATTTAAAAAAATCTTTTTAAAGACTTTCCTGATTTCACTTACTGGTACTTCCACATGTCCTTTAAAGTTCAAACTGGTCAGTGATGGAAGGACTCAGCATGGGACACCTAAAAGGACCCCTTTGTCCTTTTTTTTCCCTTTTCTTTCCATAAAGCAGTGGTGAGCACTTGTAACAACTTGTAACTTGTCCCCAGTTGTGATGTCCCTGTCCTTTCAGGTGATCCTTTATGATGGACATCACTGGCAGTACAGAACTGCCATCTACAGTGATGTCTTGTGTTGGAGCACCCTGTGTGTGAGTAACTCAGTAGCAAACCCATGAAAATCAGGGGAGGCAATGCTTGTCCAGAAAATTTGCCTGATGCCTTTTGCCATTTGCTGATGGCCTTTCAGCTTGGTTAAACACATTCCCCCAAATGTGGGGGTTGCATCGTATGTTCTTCTGTAACAACCTGGTCCCTTTATTGCCATATGTACCCACAGCTTGTAGGGGAGAGCCTCCCTAAATACGGTTCTTGTCCCAGTTACAGTTTCCTCAGTGTTGATGTGCCACTGGAGTCAGAGAAGCTGGAGTTTCGCAGATGGATTACAGAATTAAATTGTGCAACTTGCAGGGCTACATATGTGCAGAGTTTCTGGGAGTCCAGGAGTGAAACCAGGGGCTGAGAAAACACCCGTCTTCCAGACCGCAGTGCACGGGCAACAGCTGGAATTTGCACGGCTCCTTATTCAATTAATATTCAGAAGCCACTATTGCATTTTCCCAAGAGCAAAGAGACTGTAAAAGCAAGCTGCTACGTCTGGCTCCACTGTTTGTCCTCCCCCTTATGCAGTATTGGGTTGTTTGGTTGGTTGTTGGTAGTGTTTTGTTTCTATTTTAACCTCTTATAAATATGTGTAACATTTGGCAAAGAGGCAACTGGGGACCGAGAAGAGAGCAGCAAAGTGGTGTTCCAGAAGCCAAGAAAGGAGCGTGTTTGAAGCGAATTGCACCAGATTTTTGTTCAGATGGGAGACGCTCGATTTGGTTTTTGCTTGACTTGCTTCCATGCATAGTGAGCTGCTGAGGTGCTTGTTTGTAGTTAAGATCTTTCTAAGGTATGGTTTGGGTTTACAGGCTAACCAACAACAAGAGGAAGGTGTACTACAGTGATAAATATTTATTTGGATACGATGCTCACAATGTTTTTAAAATGTAAGCAACAGATTAAATACAAATAAGTTATGACTGCCTTTCATTTTTGAAAAAGTGAGGTATATCTTTTCACTTTTGGACTGTACTGTGTATTCTGAGTGGAAGCAGATTACAAAATTATATTTAGAAAACATGATTTATAGACCTGTCTTGTGTTTATATATACATAAGAGGTGTCCATTCTGTTTGTGTGTAGAAGGAGGACAGCCAGTATGTGGTTTTTCTGGCTCCCAAGCTGCTGAAATAGAAGATCAGGCCAGGAAGTGTATTGCTTTACAGTGCTTTCTGGACTGAGGCGTGGTCTGGCCTTTGAATTGCATGTAGTACACAGGCTCCAGAAGAGCTGATTCTTTGGCAACCTGCTTTTTTCCCTGCTCAAGGCCAGCCCTGGAGAAAGAGAGGTGAAAGAGAGTTAACTAAATTTCGTAGCTTGTTACTTACTGTCTTCAGTGGATGATTTCAGCCTAGAAATCATTTATCATTTCTTGCAAAGTATTGACAAGTGGCCGAAAGCTAAAAGGAAGTTGTGGAAGTCGTTTTTAGTTTTGCAATCAAAATGAGAAGCTTTGGGCAATCTGGCTTCCTTCTTTTCCTGACCCACCAATATGAGGGCAGTGACAGTGGGAAGCACTACAGTATTTTTCATGTACTTTGTTTTGTAAAAAGTCACCTCAAATAGAAGCTTTTAATCATTCACTCCAATATAGGCTGAGGAGATGCAGATCAACAGTCTTGGCTTCAGCGTTTGGCATTTTGAGTTCAGGATTTCCATGCACACCAGTTGCATTGTTTTAGTGGCAAACTACTTCTTTTTTCTGGTACCTCATCATGGTTTAAATAATTGATTTTGGTTTCTTTTTGTACCCTTTTTCTATTTTGACAAATTACTATTATAGTGTTCAGCTTTATCATTGTCTTATAAATGATATAACTGCTTGTGAATGCCCATAAGTTTTTATTGTTGTGTGTGAATGTTAATAACAACATTGCAGAATGGCACAGAGAAGGTTTAGCACAATAATGTTTGCATTTCCTCTAGTAAAATATCATACCATAGTACAATTCCTGGATAACAAAGCCATAGATTCTCTTATCTATCTGTGTCATGGTAATGAATCATGTACAGAGCTTCTAAATAGAAGGTGTGTGTTACATCTCTGATATGGATAGATAGAATCATAACTCTTCTAGATATTGAAGGGTTATGATTCATCCAGTGCCTGAGAAAATTAGTTCCATCCCCAGAAATTCCAGCTCTTGCTTCCCATGACTGAATGGGTATCATGGGCTTCCTGATCACATATTGCAATATGTGTGTACTGAGCAAGCAGCAGGCACAGAGCTGAAATGCAAAGTGTTGGAAGTTTGAAGCATTTTTGGGCTTGGAGGGATCAGTGTCTGTACCACCTTTTCTGTGTGGGAGAGTCAGGCTTCACTTATGCATAATGGTACCCCTAGGGAATAAATGATATTACAAAGAAAAATTTATATCAAGCCCTTTTTTAAAAAAATATCCATTTCCTCCAAGGAAATACACTTTATTTCCTAAATCATTTCCTCCTTTTTCAGCAAATTTTCTGCAGGGTGCTGATATCTAGACCATTGAGTAATGTAAGTTTGGACCTCTGGGTCCAAACCCTAAATCAAAGCAGATCAAATGAGATCAGGATGCTCAGGGACTTGTCATGCCATCACACACAAAAATTCCAGGAGCGAAACACCAGATTAATTCTTTTACTCTTGTTAGTAATACGTTGTTGTCATACTTTGTTTCTTTGTTTTAGTTTGAGAGGGTATTAATGTGTGTATGAATGGGATTAAACACGTATAAATCTTGCAGTGACTGATGATTTAGGAAATAGTTGTTTTCTTCAGCTAGAAGGTTTTACTCCTGAAAAATGCTCCTAAGTATTTTTTGAAAGCTTAGTCAAAATCTTAGAGTTAAAATTAGGTAACAACACATATTTTGGTAAAAATCTATGAAGCATTAATTTCAATCATTCTTTAGAAGAACGTAAAAACCTCAATTAGACACCTAACCAGAAATAACGAGTTCAGGCACTTAATGTGTTTAAAATGCCTACTTATTTTGTTGTGGGATGGCAGGAATGTGGGACAAAGGAAAAGCCTTGAGTCTGAAGCAAACCTGACGCAGGAGAGGGGCGAGATGGCAAGGCAGGAGTAGGATGAGGCATGGGAAAGCATGGCACAGCTCCTGCCCTTTTCCTTCTCCATTCCCTAGAAAGCCAGAACTGTGACAAAACAACCCAAAACGGAAAAGCCATGGGAGGCTGCACCCTGCCTTTCACCTTTTCTCTTCCCTGGCCCACTGCAGGCAGTGGAGAGTTCAGTGTTTGTGTGGTTCTTCTCTCCTAGGAAATCTCAGCAGTCAGGAAAACAATCTTAGCTCTTTTAACACTAATGAAAGTTGAAGGCAGTAAACAAAATCATGGAGTAAATCATCCAGTGCTGACATGTCTTTTGGAAGCAAAGAGCCTTTCATTCGAAGATGTGAAATAACATTTCCGTCGTGTTTTCGCTCGTCTGATAATTAGAAGTGATTTAGGACAGCAGTGAAGGTGCCTCTAATGGGCACCTTGTGGGTCTTAATAAAAGGAAGAATACATTAAATGTAGTGATTTGTGATTGGGCTGATGGGGTTAATATTTTCTTAGAATATAGCTGGCCATTTTTCTTCCAAGTAGCAATGTAATGTAATTATAAGTACCTTAGTAGATGGACTCAATTGCTCCTATCATGAAAATTAATTTCAGGAACATGCTGAGGCTTTCTTTCATTTCTTTTTTATTTCCTACACTGTGCAGGGGGTAGCAGACACATACAAATGAAATTATGTTTGAGCAGACCTCACAGAGGCCTGGCCAGTTCTTGTGAACGACTGAAATTGAAATCTGTGGGAAAGGAGAGCATTTCTTTTTACATTCCTTGACATATTTTGCACCTGTAAAACTCCCAGTTTTCTCATATGCTCTTTCAAAGCACTTGACAAAGCTAGGCACATATCTCCAAATCCTAAGAAGGAAAAATGAAATATGCTGAGTTTTCCCAAAATGTTTTCTCAGAAGTAACTGAGCTATGATTGCAGCTTTTCCAAGAAGTTTATCCAAGCTTTATAATCAAGCTTCTTCAGCACATGTAAATGTTCTTGCTGTAGTATTTCTAAGCACTCGAATACATAAATAATATTAATAATGATCTCAATAATAATCTTTTATGTTTTCCATTTTAATGCATGGTAAAATAAAACAAAAAATATAACTGGAATTTATAGTCTTGGGATATACATTTCTAAATTTTTATGCTAAGTGAAAGTCTAATATATAGAGCAGTTGCAAAGGTTTGCAAAGAATAAAAGGACAAAAATCTACGCTTAGTTATATTTTGAGCTTTCACAAGTAACTTTAGCCTTGAAGAACTTAATGAAATTAAATCAAATAGGACTCTCAGACATTGCTCTGAAAATATACACAAATATGGAGAGATATCAGCAACATGAAAGTGTTGGATTGCTGCTGTGTGGTTTGAAACCTTAATTACCAATACTCATTAGCAGATATACATCTGACCCATTCGGATTTAAAGCAGCTAAAAATAAGCCTTAAACCCATGGAGGAAGAGGAATGCACAACTGAACAAAGTACTGAGTCTTGATGTGTTTGAAGGCGGTTTGTTGCTTGCTTTTTAAACCAAAAGCAGACACCCAGGGTTGGGGTTTGTAGGTGTGAAAGTGGGTCTCAATTTGAGCTGATGATGTAAATCCATATTTGGGCAGAATTTCAATTTCAGTTTTACAGACCTTGCATTCTTCAGAGAATTTGCTGTCTGTGCTTCCTAAGTATTAATATTTCCTGTTACTCTTATTGCAGGCTATAAAGTGTTAATGAAAGGAAAAGAAAGCATGGAAATTCCTTTCCAGAGAGTCATTTGCATGGTGAGGGAGGGAGAAACACAAATATACTTGCAAGTCGAGGCAGAACTATGCTGGAGTTCATCATTCCCTTTCCTTTGGTTTTCTGGAGAGGTACTTAATGGTGTTTGAACATGACTGTATAGTGCCATTAATGTAACCATTTTCATTTGTACGTTGCAACACCAGAAAGATAATCTCTCCGTTAAGTACTTTTCCTTTATAATCCCTGGAGAGTCAGAACTCTAAAAGCAAATATTGTATTTACCATAGACTGTAAAAGGGAAGAAATGAGGCTAAAATGCAAAGCAGCAGGGATAAAATAGAGTTCCTTTTGGATGTCTGCAGTGATGCTATGAATATACATATACTCACTGTTATGCTTTTTATATTATCTCTAATTTGAAATAAACAACATGATTACAGATTAGATCAATCATGGCTTCAGTATTTCTGGCCAAAGCAAGAAAAGCCTGGATGTGCTAGCTAACAGTGTAATCGAAGCAGAGATTGTTTCACTGTTGGTGATTTGTTTAAGGATTTTAATTTACAGTAATGAGTGTTCTTCTCTGCATTGTAACCTGGCTCCCCATGTCTCTCTTTGGAAAACAGTCGCTGCTTGTATATACCCGTGGAATGATGATGCAAGGCACTAAACAAAAAACAGAGCAGTTGAATGCTGCTGCCTGGCATCTTTTCCAGAATAGAACTGAGTGGCAAAATTGATGCCTCGCTGTCCTTACTTTGATTTGCACAGGAGCTCTGATGGGAGCTCAGCCACTGTTGGCAACTGGGGGATATGGAAACGGAGTGTCTTTCAGAATTCATGGAGTAAACAGATAACCAGTTCACTCCAGAGGACAGCTCTGCCTTGGCTACTGGAAGGATTGAAGGATAAGATTACTTCTTCCTGCATGTGACTCGTGTGTTTCTTCTTCTGAAGTTAAGCAAAGGAGCAACATGCGGTGGCAGCTGGAGAATATCACAGGTGCTTGAAAGCAATTTGACAAAAACGGTCAAGAGAAAAGAGATCAACAGTTTACAGCACATTTATTTTTGGGTAATAGTTATTCAGACTTGAAGGGAGCTGTTGGGAATTCGAGCAGTGTTCAAAAATGATAAAACATGGTGCTAGGAACCTGATGTTCAAACGCTTTGAAGTTGCTGTCACTTAATCTGGTTTCGGAATCCTGCCCAGAAATGATGCAGTAATAAGGGCCAGCTGCCATGGTTGCCTTTCTTATTGGCGTATTTTTAGTGGAATCATCAGTTTAATGATGAACAAATGCATTAAATGCAACTAAAAGGTGTGTTAAGGACAATTCAAAAGGGAAGTGATAGGAAAACCACCCTGTGAATACAAAGGGAAGTGGAGGAATAGGGGGTAGTGTAAAGAAGAAAATTTGGTCAAACTTACAGAAAGTTATTTCAATGTCCAGAAAAATAGCTTTGGTTTCTTTCTTCAGATGGAAAAATGATGGCTTTTCCCTTCAGTTCCCTCCAGGGAATGGAAGCTTTCCACACTTTCAATGCACATCTAAGGAGCTTGATGGGCTTTCTCTTTGAGGTGTCTGGAAGCCTCAGCCCTATGTCAGGGTCGTCTTTCGTGTGGGCAACTCACTTGGTATTGAGAGTAAAAGTCTGTTATTCAGACTATTATTCCTGCAATCCAAAACTGGAGATTTTTGTCGGAATTCGGGGACTCCTGCAATCAACAGGATTTTATTCTTCTTTTCAGGAGGCTGTTAGACTGCCACTGCTTGAAACCCATGCTTAGTTTGCTTGTTGATAGTTCAACAGTAATTGTATTTGCGGTTCATTTTGCTTGGATGCTCGTGACTCTAATCTTTCCACAGTGTCAGTGGTGCAGTTCAGCTCTGATGTACGTGTTCATCGTCCTGCTAAATGGAAAATCCCATTGCAGTTATGATTTCTGTCATCTCTGTGAAAGTTAGGAGAAAGGATGTTGTGGATGTTCTGTGGAAAAAGAGTGGGTGGTATGAAATAGAAATAAGTTCTGACCAAATCCTCAATCTTGTCCACTGTGTAACTGTAATTCAGATGTGAATCTATATACATGAAACACTTAATCATATAGTGTACCTCTGTTTGCTAAAGGAATGAGGTATTGGTTATAGAAACACCAAGGTGTTGCACAGCCCTACTGGGAAGTGTAATAAATGACATGGAAAGCTGAAAGAGTCAGACAAATCCAAGTAGCTGCAGTGTTACATACTTCTGTTTAATTTTTCAATGAGACGCTTAGAATGACATCTTTTCTTTTATAAATGCCACGGAGAAGGATTTTCATAGAAAGCACTGCAGAGCAACACAAGTCTTCCATTTCACAGGACTTTGCACCAAGTAGGAATATTAGTTGGCTACTCAGAGGGAAGTAGAGCAGATGAATTAAATCTTCATTTTGTTTCTGTTGGGCTTCAGCAACTGAACTTTAATGCTTTTTAATTACATTCCTTACCTGGTTGGTGAGATGGGCTATATTAAACCACAAATACCTTAACTCTGGGGCTCATTTGTTGCAAAATGAACACCATCTCTTTTAATTCCCCATTTCTCTCTCTCACTGCTCTTACAATATTTGCCTTGTACTGATTCCCCTTGCTAACTGCAATCCATCCAGCGCTGTATTGGAAAGAAACATTTTAGTTGCATGATTTGATGCTGTTAAGTTGTCTTGGCTTTGCTGACTCATTGGTCAACCTTGAAAAATCATAGCAGTGCAAGCCTTGCAATGCCAGCAGAGGACTAGCAGGTTGCGCAGGGGACTCTGTTACTGATTAGTGTCATTTTTTTTCCGAGTTGAAAGAGCTATTGTGTTTAAGGCCATGAGATTTAGAATTAGGAGTAATTAAAAACCAAGGCTGCTGCCTTTATATTTTTTTAAATATGAAGGGCCCCAGGAGTCTCTGTAGTCATTAGAAAATCCTATTCTTGTGCTAAGCCTGTCCTTATAAGCAGTTCTGTTGTTGGCTTTCCTGAATGTAAAGCGGGATCTTGTTGAGAGTAGATGATGAGAGGGGGGAAATATCATAAAGGCAGGGGAGAAGAAAAGTGCATTTGGGTGTTTGGGGGGCAGATATTTAGTAGTTGCATGGCTGCTTTGTAATGTGTCCTTAGCAACTGGCTTTCTACTCTAATGGGAAAAATAGATGGTGGGAAAGCATTCAAGGAAAGTGGGTCACATTTGATCCATGACCTAAAAGGAAAAGTGGGGGAAGGGAATAATCAGCTCAGATCATTAATGAGGTGAAAATTTATCCTTATAAAGTTCATTCATTGCAGTGGGCAAAATTGCTGTTCTGGTGTCTCGGCTGTGTGATAGAAAACGCAGCTCCCACTCTCCGAAAACACATCAATTGCTCTGTGGCTTTGTATTAAAAGAGAGGGGGAAAAAAAACAAAAAAGTTGTTTGTTTTAAACACTCTCCAGCAACACAATGATTAGACATGACAGTTTGGCTGTGGGGCCTTCCTTTCAGTTCAGGAAAATGTAGAACAGAGCTGAGCTGTCCTTTCCTAGTAAAAATGAGGTCATTTGTAAAGCTTTGTGTACATTTCTGCAGCACTCGTGGAACAGCGCTCACAAAAACAGCTCTCCTGAAGCCTCATTCCTGCCTCCACCAGTGCTCCCATTTTTAAGAAATGCAGGCCCATTGACCACATAAGATGAGGACTCAGAAGCTGTGATTTAGACGAAATGGCTCCTCAAGGATGTATAGTTTTGATTTAAGTGTCAGTGCGCTGCCGTTGCTGACTCCGAGCTTTTACAGCTGCGTGTGGCTACGGGGAAGCTCCTTGAAATCTGTTCCTTCTCCGTGTGAGCTGTGTATGTGCTCTGAAACAGCCAAAGTACTCTGTCAGCCCTGGTTATTCTCTCCGTTACATATACAATGTATTGTATACATTATATTTGCTAATCCCTGTTGTTCATAAAAATGCCCCAGGCAATTAAAATTTATTGAATAATAATTTATTTTAATTTTTACAATGATTAATTTAACAGCTAATACTAATTTTCATACCCAACTATTTTTCTCCTACCAATCAAATGCTATGTAGCTGCTAATATTTCAAGGTAGTTTTAATTAATGTCTCAGCCCTAGTGCAAGTCTGTGGAAGAATGTATCATTGAATTAAATAAGAAGGATAGCAAGGCATCTACTGGATAAATGCCTAGAAAATATAGAGTAATGCGAGATGTGAGCTGGCACATTGGAGTTGCATTCCCTTCTACCTTGAAACTTCGGGGAATACATTCCCATTCTGTCCAGGAAACCCCCCAGAATCTCTGACCTTCGTAGTAGAACAGCAACTGTTTCAGCCAACTGTATTGATATTCGGTCCAATCATGGAAAGACAGAAGCACAGACAATTAAAGAAGCATTAAATATCTTGGGCTTATTAATGAAGGTGCTCGGTAGAAACCAGTAAATTAAAAATTCCAGACTTTGTAAGGTAAGTGAACTCAGACCTGCTGTGTCTCCTTCTCCCCTTTATTTCTTGACTGTCTATTAAAATAGTCTGAGAGTTCCTGTCCTGTTTCCTAACATATGAAAATAGTAGGAAAACATCTGGGCTTACAAATAAAATTAGGTCTGCTACTTAGAAAGCAGGCAGCATTGTTTGTGGCCTCAGAGATGCTCTTGCAATGCAAATAGTAACTATTACTATTGGAAAGTACTTCTGCTGTATTTCATAATATTCAAACACGACATTTAAAAGAAAAATTAGAATTGCATCAAGTAAAAAAAAATATATCTTGAAAGGGTTGTTTTTCTTTTTTTCTTTAATAACATAATGGTTCAGCATTTATGTAGTGGTTTCCTCTGAATGTATTAGAATTCTTTGTTGGGATGGGATCATAATTCAAAGGTGAGGGAGATAAACACAGCAAAAGGAAGAGACTTATGAAAGAATGTGGCTGAGAAACAGCTTTTTTTTTTTTTTGCACAGTTCTCTGCTCTTTACCATTAGACACACTTCCCAGCTTTGTTCTTCTATTAGATTTCGTCTTCTCTGAAGGATGGTTGTAGCAAGAAAACTGATGTGCCTTAAAATAATCTGTGAGTAATACCTCTCTCAATGAATTTGAAATTGCTCAAGTGAAGCTCTGTGCTTGGTGTTGAGAGCTGACCTGCTGCCCAGCTGGTGGCTGCCTGTCCTGAGTGATTGTGTGGGCACAGGGCACAGATATCCTTCCCTGCCTTAGACCAGAACGAGCACAAATCCACAGCTCTCCGGTGGTGGCAGTCAGAATGAAAATTCAGGCTTCATCATTTCTTTCTCCATATCTCTTACTTACAGTGACAAGCCCAGCAGGTTCAGCCTTCAAATCATTAAAATAAATGCTCATATTATTAAAATCCCATATTTGATGCTTGGATTCCCCTTGGTTTCTTGTATCAGGCAGCTGAGACCTGTAAGCTTCAAGCCTGCATTCTTCCATTGCCAGCATCCTGGTCCCTCCACCTGCCCTGGGGCAGGTTCTTCCCTTTTTCCATCTGTTGAGTGAAGGTGCCGATGACCATACAGAGAAGGGTTATATGGAAAAACAGTTGGAAAAGGGCTAGAGATCTTAGGGAACCACATGGTGTTACTAATCCTCCAGCTTTCCAAAGACTTGTCATCACAAATAAGAGTTTTCCACTTTCAGGGGCAGGAGGGAAAGAGAAAAAAGAAGGAAAGAAATTAACCCTGTGGTGTGATGACAGAGATTTCTATAAATCACACTGCGTTTCACACTGCTGCTGACAGCCAGCCAAACCTGAGCTGGCCAAGTTTCCACAGGTCGAGTATGTTACAGGGAGCTTAAAAATACATCCACCACTGTTTAACTACCTTTTCTCTTGCACAAGGGTATTGGAGTTAAGAGTCTTTGTAAATTATGGGGTGGTCAAAATAACGTGGATGGTATTCCTGTTTTTTTGTCATCTCCTCTTTTCCCATTTCTTCTGTAAAAGTGCCAGTAAATCCCTAAGACCTGGGTTCATTTTTGCTTGTGAATAAAACCTCCAGAGCAAACACATATCCACTAGGATAAGATTTTGTCCAAAGAGTACATTTTAGAAGTTATCTCATCCTTTTAAATTTTTCCTACTGCAATTATTTATGATGACCTTAAAAAGATGGAGTTTTGGCAACTTTCCAAGCTGTATTCTCCTTTCAATTTGGCAAAACAGTTCTGAATGGCAGCCCTCTTTTGTTTTCCCAATGCTGCATTTGCACAGAGTGCCCTTCAAACTCACAATTAAAAGACCTTTGAAGTCAGACGTGTCCCCATAAATGACTGCCATATGACTTGGGAAGTGTGTGTACATGTGTGTGTGCTAGGACAAATTTTTGTTAGGATTTTTCAGGGTGTGTTTATTAGGAAAATTTAAACCAGTTTTTCTCATTTTGTTTGTTTGAATGATGCCTTTAAAGTGGGAGTTGCTCCTTTCCTAATTATGTGTGGTTGTTTATTTTCTTGTGAGCTTCAAAAGAACAGCACAACCAGCAGAGCAAAATATCTTATTTGCAATAATAGAGAAAAAATAAGGGACTAAATTAAATCTTAAACTATAATGAGGGTTTACTTAAAAGCTCAGATTTGTTGTTGACTACTTGTCTGCTGGTGCTACTGACCTTTTGTATAGCAGGTCTCTCTTTAGACGTAGAAGTAAGACTGTTTGTAACCCAAAATACAAAGGAAAATGAATCTTTTGAAGATGCTAGAAAACACATTGCAATGGAATTTAGAGATTTCAACAAGTGAGAAATTAAGACAACTTGGCCTGTTTTCCAGTGCGTACAATGCGTTCCACACAGCACGCGTTTGATTTTTCTCATTAAAAATTGCTCAGTATTCTGCCTTCACATCCAGTTTCTTTTCTTTAATTTACCTGTTGTGGTTGCATGTCTGGTGGGACCTGGTTCTGCCACCATTTGACCCTGGCAAGAGCATGTAAGTCTTGCCCATCTGAAGTTGAAGCCAGACTCAAGTTTTACTTATTATTCTGTCTTCCACGAAGCTGGCAGGGGTACTTGTGCTCGTACATAGAATCAACTACCACTAATATTAGGTTTTAGATGTTTTCCCCCTCCCCCAAAAAGCACTAGAGTGACTTATAAGTATGGTGAAAACTCGCTGGGGAAAATCACTTTCTAACTATTGACATTTTAGTAGCAATCTAATGAGGTACTTAGATTTTTCGCGTTTGTTTTATTGAGGAGCAGTTAGAAAAGAGTCAGGAAAAGGGAAACTTTTTTATTTTTTTAAGCTTCGTTGTAATACAACTTAGAAAAAAAACTCTCTATTGATTTTGTTGTTGTCCAGCAATCTGATCAGAGCTGAGATCTGCTCTGCAGAAAAACTGGGCACTTCTACAACTCCCTTTTCTGCCCCCTAAAACCTGTCTGGACAAAGATGACTTCTCCCTGGAGAACTGGGAAGTGTTTTCCAGACAACATTCATGTTTTCCTTTACTAAACAAGCAGAATTTAGATGAGAAGGAACAGAGGTGTTTTGAGG
This sequence comes from Pachycephala philippinensis, assembly GCA_013397055.1. Lineage (NCBI taxonomy): Eukaryota > Metazoa > Chordata > Aves > Passeriformes > Pachycephala > Pachycephala philippinensis. Next base: position 1,349,595 of record VWZT01000384.1, read on the forward strand.
AGAGGAGGGGAAAAAGAGCAAAACAACTCTGCCTGCAGTCCCACTCCCCTTGCTATATTTTTCATTGAAATGGCAAAGTCAGCTTGTTTCCTGTCCTACATGCAGATTTTTGCTTGAGCTACAGCTTCATAAGATTATACGTCCTAGTAACATTTGAGAGTTTCCCCACAATTCCTGAAGGTTTCCCTGCCCACATGCTTTAACATCAAGCCTTTGGAGGGATAAAGATTTTCTTCTTTGTTTGCTTGTATGTTTAAGATTTCACCTTCCTCTGCTGCTGAACCAAGCCTGATCCTGATTTTCAGTTTCATCATTTAATCTGTAGCCCCTCTAACACTCTTCTAATACCAGAATCTTGTTTTCAAAGATGGAGGAGGAGATGGGAGGATTGACTTTACCTGAAATTACACAGGCAGGCAAGGGACTAAAATTCCCACAGCCAAATAGTGGGATGAGAAGAGAGAGGACCAACCTCTAGCACCTCTTGGTTGTCCAGACAGAGGCAATACTGCCTCATGAATAGGCAGTGAATATCTTAGCACGCTTTATCCACCTGCAAAAATTTCTGTGTGGTTCTCTAGGGTAGGATTACCCCACTCGTGCCCTACTCCTGGCTTCTGATAGACTGCCAAAATGAACCCTCAAGTACAGGAGTAGCCAAACTCTTTTGCCTTCCCTTGGCAGGGTGGAAGTCCGCCCTGGCCAAATGAAGATCTTGACTCATTGAAATAAAGCAGGATGAGATGCATTTCCTTCTGTTCTGCAGAAATCCTCTTTTTCACCTCTTTGACCTCCAGTTCACCAAAACCTTTCCATCTGTCAGAAGAAAAAAGTTGGCTACAGCCCTTCACAGATGACTGGCAGCTTCTCCAGCTTTTGCAGGCTTGGTTAACACAGAAGCAGATCAAGACCACACCATGCTGTCATCTGAAGTGCTCCCGGCTGTTGCCCCGGCAGGATCACGTTAAACTCATCGTGTATCAAGATGTGGTGGAGCAGCCACCCCGCCCTGAGCACGAACGACACCCGAGAGCTCTGGGGGCCGTGCTGGTGTGTGCGCTGTTCGTGTTTCCACTGAGGTCGGCATCTTTCTCACAGCCCACTGCAGCTGCGTTTGCGCGTTATGAAATCGCAGCTTCAAAGTGCCTGGTGAAGCAGATCCTCGCAGCCCCGCGCTGTAAGGAAACAAGAGTCACACCATGCAGGAGTGTGTCTGCGTGTGTCAGCAAAGTGCCTTTTCAGCCTGATAGCTGAGTGCAAAAATTTCGAGAGGAATCAGGAAATTAAATTTTGAATCCTCACGCTCTTCTGTTTGTTAGGGATTCGTCCTTTCACATGGATGCAACGTTCCATTGTGTGTCTTGTATCATCTATATACACAATTTCATTTTAATTTTTTAATATTGTCTTTCCCTGTTGTTGGGATTTTTTTTCTCTCTTTTTCTGGACAGGTTATACATATGCTAATAGAAATATGCCTATTATTTGAAGCATAGTTCTGCTTGTCAATGAAGCTTCATTAACACCGTTATCACTGCCTGACATTTATCTTATAATTTTCCAGAGTTGACTGTTACATCTCCATGGAAACACAAATTGCAATTGAAACAAGTGAGATAATAAAGGCATCCACAGAGGATTGACAGTATGCAAGCCCACAGTGTTTGCAGGCTACATTTGTTTATAGTTCCTTAGATAAATCCCTTGCAGTGGAGATTTTTATTACCTGTCTCCTATCTTTCCATGACTACTGCTTATTGCAAGGTTTAGAGCAACGCTTTTTTTTTATTTTGCTTTTTAATTAGAGCAATAAATTTTATTGGACTCAGCAAGGGAGGCATTGAAGATGTAAATTCTAAAGTGATTTTTCTGGAATGAAATATGAAGTTTATTATATATGAATTTGGCACTATATAGACTAAGGCATTCTTATGTTGATTTGCTCAGGGTTTTTTTAAGGAGCCAGAACTTAGGATCATGGACTCTTTTGATTTGCTGACTCTTTCACTGTTCAAGAATGATCTCTTTTTTTCTGTACCTAAGGACTTGAGCTCTCTTAAGTTCGTGACTCTAAATCAATTTAGATGGTGCCTCAAAGCAAAGAGTCATGAAACTGGAGTGGGTCCAGAGTGAATTAATCTGAAATTAATTTGATTTTGAAAGGCTCCATCTGGCTGTGTTTGGAAAAGGCATTTAGACAGATATATAAACAAATGATCATCTGTATTCTATATGCCAGATGTGGTGTCAAAAAAATGAAGAAATGGTTTAAAAATAAAGAATCAGCTGAGGGGGATTTTGCTATAATGATGCTCAACTTGTTGAAATCACAATTGCATCACACTTTGGACAATGATCTTTTCTTATAGTCGCATTTGTAAAAGAGAAGAGCATGACTCAACTTGATAGGATTTTTTGTTTTAAGTAAGAAAATTGAATGTCACAGTTTGCTCTAATGGTCTATTTGAGATCTAACCAAAACTGGCTAAACAAAATTGGCCTTAACACGAGCAGGGCTGTGATCTTCCATTCCCTTTTTAAGGAAGCTATTTAGGTAAAGCAGCTGTGGGCCTCCTTCTCTTTGGACATGGCTTTTGGGCCCATGAAAATCATTCCCTTCACTTTGTGGAGCTCAGCTGAGGCCAGTCCTGAGCATGTGTGTATGTACACATATGAGTGCCAGGCTTGAAAAACACCAGACTGTAAATTACGTGCAATAATCAGTTGATTTTAGCACACAGAAATGGCTGCATTTCAAAACAAATGTTTGGAGAACACCTTTCCCATGCCCTCCATCTCAACTCCAGGACAGAGTTTGCCATAAACTAGATAAGACCTTGCAAACTTCATAAGAACTTGCAGATAATTGCCAGCCTGGCTACAAAACTTGGTGAAATAGTCATGTCAGTAATTATCAAGTAAAAGAAAAAAAAATTTTGAAAAGCCTTCATTGCTGTCTTTGAAGTTTTTTGGAGGGCAAAGGAAGAAGGGAATTGAGTAACAACTTTGTAAATTTGGAGCAGTAAGTGTTTGGAATGGGGAGAGAGAGACTGAGGTTGTTGACAAGAAAACAGATGGTCCTACGTGTCCTGAATTTTAAAAGCCTGGCACTATTCTAATTCAGTTGTTGACATGTCACAAATACATAAGCATTTGGGTGTAATCAAATACCATCGTGCTTTTTAAAAAAATAATACCAATAAATGTTTCCTGCCACACAGAAAGAAGAAGTGTGCTTCATTGCAAATGTGTGTAATCAGCAAGGCAAGGCATTAATAATCCACACCATTTGTACTGAGCAGTCAGCTACTCCAGGCTCAACTTCATGTGAAAAAGTGCATCAATCCATGCTCCAAAACTGTAATGTAATTGTTCAGGTGCATAAGCTCGCTCTCATGTTACTGTCCAGCTTACAGTGATGCAGAGATGAAAAAAACCCTTTTCAATTAGAGTCCCTTTTAGACAGAGCACAGATATTAATGCCTCAAAGAGATTACAAGCAAAAAAAGTTGCTGAGGAGCACGAGAGTGGAACAATAAGTTGCAGTAGTCACCATAACAGAGGTTAGTTTATACACAGACAAATTATAAATTAGAACCCTTTGTTAATGCTAAACTCTCCAGGTCAAAACCAGATGTGCAGGTGCCCATCTGGGAGTTGGTCAACAGAAAACAGATATTTAAAAGTCATGACTTAGGTATTTGGTGGGCTTTTCACGGGGCATATGGTGATGGAACAAGGGGTAATGGCGTTAAGATGAGGGCAGGTTTAGTTAGGTAAAAGGAACAAATTCTTTATTGTGAGGCTGTTGAGGCACTGGCACAGGTTGCTCAGTGAAGCTGTGGATGCCCCATCCCTGGAGATGTTCAAGACAAGGCAGGATGGGGCTTAGAGCAACCTGGTCTAGTGGAAGGTGTCCCTGCCCATGGCAGGGGAGTTGGAATAGATGGTCTTTAAGGTCTCGTCCAACCAAACCCATTCTGGGATTCCCTGTCTTAACTCTCGTGGGACTTTCCTTAGAAATGCACCTACCTTACGCCTGATGAAGACCCAATCTTGTTTAAGCGTTTAATGTACAGAACAAATTCTGCACAGAAAGCAAAAATGAATTATTGGGTGGTTGCCTAAGCCGAGCTTTATGTTGCAGAACATCATTGTTTAGCAGACCTCATCAAACCTTGAACTAATTATATCCCAAACGCTACAGTAGCCTGGAAGAACAAGGGTTGGGGCTTATATAAGCTCTTAGTTATAGTTTCAAGTACTTACTTTTAGTCATTCTTATCATGTATCCCAGAAATTTGTGATTCTTGTCTGTACTTGAATAAGAGGGGAAAAAAAAATCAAAGCAGTCAGAGTGGAGTGGCTTTGACTTTCTTCAGCCATTGAAGGGCAGGCGTCTGTCACTGGCTGTTGAGCTTCTACTAGTTTCAGTTTAGTAAAATCTATAGGCCACTGTAGGCAATCGTTAAAGGTACTTAAAATAGGCCACTGTAAGCTTTATCAGCATAAACAAAAAGATGCTGCCCAGTTCAGACTTGTACAGATGGTGTGTTTAATTGTTTGCTTCCGCTATTAGATGAACTAGCAGTGATATTTAATTGGTTTCCAAAATAGAAGACTCTAAAAAAAACACTCTTCCCCTCCGTGTTTGCTTTCACTTCTGAGCTTGTTCACTCTTGTTTACGTATATTTTAACCTGTATGAGTTGCTCCACTCACAGCACATATACACCATTAAGCACTACCGCATGTTCTAAAAAATAATATGTTTGATAAAAAATAAAAAATGGGTCCGTACAGCAGCAGTAAGAGTTGAGATAATCTGAAACACGTAGGACATTTTTTTTCTTGAGGTGTGTTTGCATGTAAGGTTTTTTGGGGTTTTTTTGAAGGTGTGATATAGCAGATGTACAAAGCTTTTGCAAAGTAAGTTGCTTGACTCTATGGTTTCAGGAAGCATTACTAACAGCACAACGTAAGAATAACATCTTTTGGTAGGTTTAAACATGTGCACAAGGGGTATCCAGGGTTTAGGTTGAAACCCTTGCCTTAAATCAAACTGCTGTGTAATAGAGGTGGTGCAGGAACACAGAGGCTGAACACCTAAGAGCCACCTGCCTCTGGAGGTGAATATTTAACTTTGGTGAGCAGAATTCTGAAGGCTAATTTTAGGAAGTTGAGAAGCCTTAAAGCACAAAGGAGTGTATGTGCTCCAACGTGCACCTCCAGCTGAAAAGGGAACTGCATTTTAATGTAGCTCTTGCTATGATTTCCTTTTGTATCCTTGATTTCTTTCTGTGATACTGGTGAGGAATCTGCATCTATATCTCTAAGAAATAACATTTTTTATCTCAGGTGGGATCAGCTCTCCTCTGATGTTTCTCTAGTCTGTATTTTGTTCAGTACTTTTTCCAATTCATATTGCCCTTAGTATCATGCAGTCTGACCTATCTGCTTGAAAGGCAACTTCCCTCTGTTGCTCCTTCTCCCAGCCCAAATTTATTACCCATCAAAATATTTTCAAGGTAGGAATTTTTTTTCCCCTCAGATTTTCAGATCTTTCTTCCTCTGGGATAAAGTGATGCCTCCTTACCTTACCTAAAATTTGCATTTGAGGTGTTAAAGTGATCACATGTACTAAATTTGGAATTAATCAGAAAACAAGTATTCCCTATACTAACAGTGGTTTGTATATGGTTTGTATGATCTACTACATGGAGAGAGTTAGCAAAGCTGAGCTACAAGAAATCACTGATTTCACCAGAAAAATGACTGTGAATTTTGAATTATCAAGGGAGTAAAAAGTAACTCATTGTCTTAAGAAAAATTACATGCTTAGAGATAATTTCTGCCAATGTGGAGGCAACACAAAGAAAAACATCTTTGCATTTACCACTGAGTGCTTACACGGCACTTTAGTATTATTAGCTACCGAGAAAAATGAAATCTGAGCATTGTATGTCAGGTATTAAAGCCATCAGGATTTTCATGTAGTGCATGTATGTGTGAGTGTAAGTACGGTTGCTCTCTGCTGGGTGGATGAAGAATTGCTCATCTCTTTGTTAAAGTCTTTCTGGGGCTGTAAGATGGATTGCAAGTCTTACAGCTGCTCAGTTGTTAGCCCTGCTGATGGGTGCAGGGAAGCCTGGAGATAATTATTTTGTAGACTTTACTGCCTACATAGGACTGAACATCCTGAGTTTTTTTTCGTTGGGCATGATTTCAGGGTCATTTAGCAATTTCTGTTTAGGATATGTGTTACTTAATAATAATTATAAGTGTTATTAGAGTCTAATGGTTCTGCCAAAAACTGTACAACACGCTACAGCAGAAGCAGTTAATGATTTTTGAAACATCATCTTTCCTTTGAGCTGCTTTTGAGCAAGTGTGCCGCGAAAATGCTGATGGGCCAGAAAGCATCTGGAGATGACTTTTTTTCCCCCAAAACACAGAGACCTGGTCATTTACAGCTTAAAAATGTTGCACAGCTTCTTTTTCTGTTTGTCAGAGGTTCTGGCCCTTATTTTGCTGGCCAAAATCCAATGTAGGTAATTACCTTCTGTGTCTATAAATTGCAACCCCCTGCAGTTTTCAATCGGGTACGGTATTGTTCTACCCTTCCTGGCTGAAATTGTTGTGCGATAATGCTCCATGTCATTAAACAGCTGCCGTCTGTCACCTTACGATGAAGTCATTCCTCTCTAAACAATGAGTTTATAAAGCCCTTTTGGGTCCTTCCAGATAAAATTTGCTCGTAAACCAGCAATTATGATCTTTGGAGTACAGTAAGGTGATGCTTGGCTGTCTCTCTTGACAGCAGTCAGAAGCCTTCAAACGGGTGTTGTCCCTTTTGTCAGCTTGTGTGATATCCTGGCAGTGATGCCACGGCTCAGATGTAAATACTTCATTACTATAAAACCCTGGTGCCTGCAAATACCTCTGCACTGGGTTGGATTTAGTTGTCATTACACTTGGAACTCGTTTGTTATCATGTTCTTGTTCTGTTGGCTCTTAGAGGGAATTCGAATATCTTATACCCTGGAACATGAAAAAGGCAAATCCCCAGCAAAATGGTAAAACCACAATAATAGGGTGAGGATTGCAATACGAATTAACTAAAAAAGAACAGTATGAAGGTTCTGGGTAGGGTTAAAAATAGATTTGAAAAACAGGTCTCATGTAAATCTGTTTGGTCCCCGTTAACAGCTGTTTTTCAGCACCTGACTTGACACTGGGATCATTAATGGAAATGAACGTGGATTAACGCCAAAGCTCTTAACAGTGATGAATTTAAGAGAGTCTGTTTTGATTCAGACGTTGTTCCTGAAGGCTACCTCTCTGTCCTGAGTGGTCAATTCACTTTTAGCAGTCCTGCAGTAATTAAAGATATGAATGGGAGAGACCAAGAGGGCATCTACTAGGTTTTTCCGGTGCTCCTGCTGAAGCAGCAGGGATATTAAAACAATCTCTAGCTCCTCAAGAGTGGCCCTGTCAGCTTGCTGAAATGATGGAATGGTAGTTAGGTTATTAGAAGAAAAATTGGCACAAATTGAGAGAGAGGATGCTCTGGCAGCAACCACAAGCAGCCAGCGACTCAGTGTCTTAATCTCTGCCCTCAGGCTGCTCTCTATGATACAGATGACACCTTGTCAGTGAAGATGATGTGCTGGGTCACCCCTGAGTCCAATGGGCTAAATTGGCCATGGAGGGAAGGATTGCTACAGTGTAGAGCCAGCAAGCCACATAATCTGATTTTTTTTCTTTTTTTCTTTTTTTTAATGTCATCATTTGGGTACTGACAGTAAGTGCCAAGGGATCCCATTCTCATTAGTGTCCCCTAGACACAGCTATCTCTGTACACTTGTGCTTTCAAGAAATAGTCCTAAGCTTTCACAAGGATTGCTTTGCTTCCCTCTGGAAGGTTTTAAATGTAGTGTCTCTTTTGTCTTATAACTTCTTGGGTACAGGGGAAGGGGAAATGGGGGAAGGGAGAAGCCGCTTCCTCTGAGAGCCACTGTGTTGGCAAAGAGAAATTAGTAAAAACCCTACAGCTGTTAGCAGCCAAGAGGTCTTAGTGCAGAGCAGTAATGTCCACTGGGTGAGGAAGAAAGCTGGGAGAAGATAAGGGAATTCATCTTTAGCAGAGATCATTTACAAAGGATCACGAATATTTGGCTGAATTTTGTATGGACACGACAAGCTCTGTGACAGCTGAACCATCAGGCAGGTGTGGTGCATAATTTTGTTCCTCAGTGGAGCCTTGAAGTACACTGCAGGGATCAGATCCATAGAATCTATAAAAAAGGTGGTTTTTTCCCATTGTTATCTCTCTGCTGTTTTATTCACTTGTTCATTTTGTCTGCATTGGCTCTAGTCCTACTCCGGCTGTCAAAGCTGGGTGAGGATACTGCTGCAAGTGTCACTGCTGCAACGGTGTTCATGGGCTCCTCAAAATCCCAACAGTGAGACTTGGATTCCCCCATGAGGTGTCTGAGAGCCTTAGTTTGCACTGAAATCAAAGGAAATACAATTTAGGAAGGAACCCAGCTGTGTTTGCAGGAATGAGTGCCCTCTCTGTGGCCTGAACTTGTCTGTCAAACCCCCAAAATGTTGGCAGCTCAGTTAAGTCCCTACCTTGTGGTAGAAAAGTATTATAAAGAAAAGCCTAAATTATGCTTGGTTTTTCTCTAACTCTGCAGGAGTTAGTGGATTGACAGAGCTGTCAATGGATGGTGGAATTTAGTCTGGAGAAGTTTTAATGACTTACTCAAGTTAATGCAGGCAGTGAGTGACAAAACCTGTCCCCTGGAGCTTTGTATCATAGTTTATGGCACCCATGCCTTGAGTTGGAGCCTTTATCCAGCTTCAGCCAATAAAGCATTTAAAGAATATGATCAATATAATTCCACTTTGGTCCCAAACAAAATAAAGAAAGGGCTTAAACATTTTGTGAAATTAGAAGAGAGGTTGGCCTGTGCCTAAACCTTTAGCTCAAAGCAAGAATTTAATGCTAATGGGGCCATTAACCTGAGAAAACAGGTATTAGTGTTTGGCTTTGTGGTTTCCTAAAAAATTGGCTCATTAGCAATGGAAATTGTGGGGCTCTTGGTGGTAAAGGTGGTTTTGGTAAAGGAAAAAACAAAGGAATAAACTTGTTATTCTTTATTAAACATTACCCTAGCTGTAATTTTGGGCTAAAGTAGCAATTGTGTATGGATTTCTTAAAGAAGGGATCCAACAGAGAGAACAGATGAAGGGCATAATTTAAAACTGAACTCAATACATTTTCTCAATGCAAGCAACACAGAGAATAAATGAAGTGAAAAGTCAAGCCAATTTCTGAAAGAAAATAGTTGACCAAGCCCAGGGCAGAGCTGGAAGCTTAACTAAACTTCTACCTTTTCTTTCAAAATAATGTGTAAGCGTTTTCCCCAGTTATTTTAAGCTATGGGTCAGGGATTTTTCAACCTCCCTGCTGGGGAGGTTGTTTGGCAGATTGGGTTTTATGTAAAGGAATAGGAATTGCAAAGAAATAATGGAGTGATTTTCAAGAGGTTTAAGTGTCACATACCTACTGCTCCATGAAAGTCTTGAAAGTTGTTCCCATGGAGTATCACTCAAGTGAGTCAGTCATGGTTTTTCTGTTTCTTGGCAATTTTAAGGGAGTGGTTGTTGGGATGTTTGGTTTGGTTTGGCTTAAGTGTTGTCTTTGTATGGAAATGCAGTTTCTAAGGCCTGGAGAAGTCACAATTTCTGCAGGTGTACTTGTGACCTGTAGAACTTAATCAAAATGAAGAGCATTTGCAAGACACGATAGTTGTACGTGAAATGTAATATAAAAGTTTGGACCAAATCTTAGAGTCTCTTCCTCAGGCAAGATTCCCGCTAGAATAGATAGGAATTTTAGCTATTTAGGAGTGTGATAAATGCTGTTGTCTGCTGATCCGTGTTGAAAGCACTTCACAAGGGATGATCAAACTTCTTGCTGGTGGTGTAGAATGTGCCTTTAATATAACTTTCTCCTTCCTGCCTGTAAGCAGGGAAAGTGCTAAAGTTAATACAGGCATATTAATGTGTTTAGGTGAATTTTGCTTTCAAGGAGATGAAACACATGAAACTAAATAATTTGTCTTCACACAGGTTATAGCTGTGAGACAGGGGAATTTGCACAGGGTTGTTTTCTTCTCGCCACTCTTAGATTTTTTTTTTTTTCACATGTAAAATATGATTTTCATCTGGTTGTGCAGATTCTGAGCTCTTCCAAGTCCTCCGGTGGGCATTCACTCCTGAACAATCATCAAACGGAGAAATTCTAATTAAAGCCAAGTTTTTTGAAAGTGGCAGGTGGCTCTGAAATGCCTGAATTCTGCCATGATCAGCTTCTGACATTGCTGCATACAGGCCATTTGCCCCCTTTCCCTGGTGGAAAGGTGGGGGGATGCTTGAAAATTCATGCATCATTAGTGTTCTTTCTTGAAACTGAAGCATCCAAAAATCATCAGCACTTACGGAATTCCTAGCCAAGTAATTAGTTGAAACTACTGTCCTTAATTATCACTAATGCAAGAGGGAGGTAGGGCAAAAGGAGTGATGTATTTTTACTTTTGTTCAGTATTTAAAATTATTTATTTTCTGTGTAAGAGTACAAATCCCCCTAAACCATGATCTATCATTTGTCTCCCAGACCAGATTATTTTTTGTTCCAAAGTTCTTTCTCCCTGCAAAAGTGTGGTTGTTTTGAACTTGGATGTAGGATGTACATCTGGAGATCAGATAGGCTAAGAATTTACAGGGGGTGAAAGTGTTCAAAAATTTGATCTCCTTTTGCAGGGGGAAAAAAACTTTTTGAAGCAGCATTATAATTTCCACAACGAAGTAGGCAGTTTTGCCACTGCCGTCTCTTTTTGTATGGTGCTTTTTTTTTATGGCAGCAATAAACAATGAGCTTTAAACTGGGTCTCTCCAGACTGCTTTTCCTTTTTAAAGAGCGTAGGCAACTAATCGGCAGCAACCAGCCACATAGCTGGAGTGTTTTCCATTCTAGGCAATATCATACTAATTTGATGCACACATGGATGCTTCACACAATCTGCAGATTCATCGCTGGCATCTTGCATTAGTCATCTGACAGATTGCCAAGTGTTTCATACTCCTTTCATGTGACTTTATTACAAAACACACAGACATAGACACACGCACTGCCTTGTTTCTGCCAGTAGCCAGTTTAGTAAGAATTCACTGCAGTTCTGTTTACAACAGCCATGGAGAGAAACCTGCACTTCTTTGCCACTATCCTCTGCTTTAAAATGCAGAAGTCCCGGGTTGTGTTGTGCCGCTCTCATCTTATATAATGACATTAAGCAGCAGCCTGCAGAGAAAACCAGACTCAATGAAAAATGTAATAGCATTGTTTTTTGTTCGTAATACTTATGCTATTAATTAAATACTGATTTTTTTTTTCTGCTTTGTGCCAATTGACATCATCATCTGCATCTAGTGCACATGAAAACTGCGTAGTCTCCTAACTTGCCTTCTCTTTTTAATCTCCTTTTCCACTTTCTAGTAACGGCACAGCTAACAAGATGAATGGAGCTTTGGATCATTCAGACCAACCAGACCCAGATGCCATTAAGATGTTTGTCGGACAGATTCCCCGTTCATGGTCAGAAAAAGAGTTAAAAGAACTTTTTGAGCCTTATGGAGCTGTCTACCAGATTAATGTTCTCCGAGACAGAAGTCAGAACCCTCCCCAAAGTAAAGGTACAGTAGTTATCCTCTCTTTGCTTTCAGTTTGTTTGTTTTCCCGATGATTTTGCTTGCCTTCAGCATTTCCAAAGAGGTTTGCATCTGGGCTCTCTGTTTTGTACTATGCTGTGTTGAGCTATGCAGCAGTCCTAAGAGGAGAGGACTCCTGAATCCTATCGGATATTGCCTTCCTCCTCTTCTTAAATTGAAGTTTAATTGTCTGTTATCTGGAAGCATGCATTCCAACTGTGCAAAAAATAACAAAATATCGCTCTCCTTGTTTAAATTGCCAAGAAATGTGGAAACCTGAGCAGTTGCTTCCCAGGATTAGCTCATGAAAAATATAATTTTCTATTTCCTTTCGTTTCCTCACTTTGCACCCCAGGTGGGAATTATTTTAAGGATACGAAAGGGAAAAATGATAGTGGTGGGTTCTTGCCACATCATTGCTTCAGCAGCAATAAAAATTACAAATAGTCACCCTGCTCTTTTTCCAAAATTTTTTCTGCAGTCATGTTAAAGGATTGGTTTTTGGCACTGATATTGTTCTAAATGAAAGGGTTAGTTTTCCTACCTGCATTTTCTCTATACACATGTAAAGTATTTGTCCCTCACTATATTGCTCCTTTTCACTACGTGTATCTGTGCTTATTTAGGCATGTGAGAGTTTTGTGTATTTTATCTGTTTAAGTGTGACACGTGCTTACGTGTAAACTGAAAGTGAGTATTTTGTTTCACAGAATGCATTTTTCTCCCTACCTAGCTGTATATTTTCATTCAGGTTTGGTACATGAGAGCGTTGCTACCGTTAAAAATAATTAGCGTAGCTCAGGGGCAGACCTGAATGTGCATGTGTGTGCCTGGCTGTAAGGTTGCTAAACAGTTATTCCTTCTTACTGCACTCCTGCCAGTGACTCTAAAAACCTTCAGAGCACACATGCTATGGAGAATATCACAGAGTGATTTTGTGGGCTCGCAGCAAGGTTAACAGTGCGAAACAGCCCTCGCTGGAGATGAGAGGTGGCTGCCGTTGTGGGAGGCACACAGCACAACCTCAGGTGCTCCTCTGCTTTTGGGTAAAGCTCTGCCAAGGCTCAGCATATCCCCTTGCCCTGGTACCAGGCAGAGGACCCTCTCAGTGCCTTCTTTTTGCTGCCCAGTTTAAGCAGTCGGGTGCTTTCTGTGACCGTGGTCCATTTTGGGTTGCTTGCATCTCTCACTTCTGGTTAAAAGACTTGGTGCATTGGTCTCACACCAGTGTCAGGGAGGGGGTCCAGCTCACTGTACCTTCCTGCTAATCAAGTGTCTGTACTAGATCACTCTTTCCCTTCGCCACCCCTGGAAGCGTTCGAGGCTATATTGTGTGAACAACCTGCTCTAGTGGAAGGTGTTACTGTCCATGGCAAGAGGGCTGGAACTGGTTGGTCTTTAAGGTCCATTCTAACCCAAACCATTCCATGATTCTGTGATTCAGAAGCTGAAGGTATGTCTGGTTGGGGTGTTTCAGTGTAGTTCTGCTTCCAGCCCCCTCCACATTTCCCAGGATTGATGTACTGTAGCATCTACCTACCCCCCTGCTGTGTTAGCACAGAGCCCTCACCAAATGTCTTTTTCTTGTAATGCTGGATAGGAGAGCATTAAGAGGTCAAACAACTAGATTTTCTGCAGTCCAGGCCGCTATGGATGAGCAAACTCCTCCTTAGTTTAAACCACTAAAATGCTGAACTTTGAGACTCGTCCATTTGGAAGGAGCTGATTCCTGGGTCACAGCAATGCCTTCCCACTAAGCAGTAAATGAAGTGAGAATGATATTGTGGTCAGACAGAAGAAACCCATTGATTCCCATTTCTGGGAATCACTGTACCTGTCCATCAGGCAGCTGGAAGGCATAAGGATGAAGCATAGGTCATGCAAATCTTTGTAGACAAATTATCAATGTTTGTAGTCCCCATATACAATATTCTTTTTGAAAGGTGGCTGGGTTTTGGGGATGCTTTTTGCTTGGACTCTTTTCAGGCATGCAGAGATTATGCTTGTCACTTCAGGCATTATGTGTTAATTAATGAGTAAATTAAATAAATCCTGAAGACAGGCAGAATAACCTTCAGACTTACTTTTCTCTGGCACCAGCAGCAAGCTCCTCTGGTGGTCAGCTTTTCCTTCGGAAGCTTTGGAGGAGTGTATCTCCATGCTGGCTCTATCCTTCCTCCTGGCTGAATCTGCCAGCAAGGTTTCTAGAAACCTCTTGAGTTTCTTGTGGATATCTCTTGACTAGGAATGAGATTTATTTTCTTAATCCAGTTGCACAAAGGATTCTGTGTGAGAGATTGTTAAGAATGCTAGAAACAAACAAACCAAAAAATTGCCCTGAGAAACATCTTACAGTTTTCTTTTCATCACAATACATGAGAAATACTTCACCTATACTATCTAATTGGCATTTGATAGTGAAACTGAGTTTTCATTTTTTGTTTGGAGATCACAGAATGATAGAATATCCTGAGCTGGAAGGGACCCACAAGGATCACGGGGTCTAACTCCTGGCTCTGTACAGGACAACACCAGAAATCACATGTCTGAGGTGGAGTCAAATTCCATGCTCCTCTTCTGTGTAAATACCCACACAAAATAACCGTTTTTATTTAATTTGAGCTGTGTGGATTTGGGTTGTGCCAGGCATTTTTCTGCCTACTCAGCCTTTGTATCACCTCCAGTTTTTTGGAATGGTCCATCAAGGGGACCGTGTGGTTGGGTGAGGTAGGAAAAAGTGCATTTTTCATTTCATTGCGTGGTTGGGACTGTGTGTCAGGCAGAACATTCACAGCCTGGTGTCACACAGAAATTTTTTCTGATTATGCTGCAAGCCATGAGTTGCAATGACAGGAATGCAAGTTGGTGTTACTACACCACGCAGCGGGGGGAGCAGTTCGGTTTTGCTCTTTAAAGAAAAGCGTTTCGATTTTCAAAAGATTTCTCTTTTCTCAGACAAGGGTTGTGTATTTCTGTGAGCTTGGCCGAAGGGGCTCCTCTAATTTGGACAGAGTTTTTCTCTGATGAACTGGTTATGAAGCTGCAATCTGAGTCTCTCCCAATTCTGTCAAAAATAACCATAGGCTGCTTCTCTCTCTCCTGCTGTTATTCAGACTGTCTTTCATACCCTCCAACGACAGACGGCCTAGTTCATGTCTTTCCTCCTTTTTTGTGTTGCTTGCCAGCTCTGCAAAGCTGAGGCTGGAGGAAGACAGGTAGAAAGCCAAGTTTACCTCACTCTGGAAAACCAGAGGAAAGCCATCTTAATTCCACAGATATATTGATACTAGTGCAAACGTTGAAGCTTGGCTTTATTAATTGGGAGCTTCAGGAATGGCTGCATTCTAGGAAATTCCTCGTTCTTTGCAGAGTTTGCATTTCTCTGCATCTTTCGGATGTGTGAAAGAGCTCAGCAAAGTAATTTGACTTTGTTTTTATCCCCTGTTGTTTTGTAAGGCTTTTTCCTCTTTCTGCAACAAGAGAAATCCGGGGGATTAGGTAAACTAAATACAAA
>VWZT01000384.1:1364897-1382509 GCA_013397055.1 Pachycephala philippinensis
AAAAAAAAAAAAAACAGGGCAGGAAATTCTGTACCACTGAAATAAATGGCACTTTGGCTTCTGGGGACTAAGGGGATTCAAAGTCTGGGCAGATCAGCCCTCTCTGTTCCCAATCCAGCTTGCTCCCTTTATATAATTTATTCTGGGGGGGTAGATGACTTTTTTCCAGGGTAGTTGTTAAAAAGAGTTTCTCTAATACCTCAAATGCAGCGAGCTCTGTGTGAAGGCAGCACATGCTGCCACTGAGATCTCTCTTCCTCCCACTGTTTTCCTAAGCCGGAAAGATTTTCTTGGCTACTTTGGTTTCGGAGTCCAAGTGCTGAAGCAAGCAGATGGCACAGGGCTACTTTTGCCTTTTGAAATGCAGCAGAAGAGTGTTGGGCCAGATCCACTATGTCCTTTTGGCACCTTGCCTCTGTTTCAATACCTGATAATTCTTGTAGGGATCAAGGTTCCCTAAACCAGCTTTGTGAGCCCGAATCTCTTTCTGCTGCCATAGGAATCACACTGCAGAAAGCAGGGAGAGGCACCCATGTAACAACTGACTCCGTGTTTGCTTGTAGCCTTTTACAGACCCTTTATCAGATTAGAGGGAGGCTGCTGAGTGAACAAGGATGTGCTGTAGTTAAAGGCCAGTGTTTATTATTATCCTATTTAACATGGTAATTTAAGTCTACCAGGAAGCAAGCAGAGGAATCTGATAATGAGGCATTCATCTGCTGCATACAGGAGAGAGTGGGTGGGCAAGGAGGCATACAGGTATATATAGTTACATGTATGTGTAGAGAGAGAGATATGCATATAGGAGGGAGAAGTTACCTGGCTTGCTTGGGCACCATTTCAGCCTCAGTTTAGCCCTTCCAAAATAGTCTGGTGCAGGGAGGGGAGACAATTCCTCTCCTCCAGCAGGTCCCTCTCACAGTGCCCAGCACAGCAGGAGAAAAGGGAACTCGGGCAGTCCTGCACAGCAGCAGAGCTGTGGCACTGTTTGTCACACGGGCCCATCCTGAGTGTCCTACCCTGCAGCAAAGACCTGCTGCTCCTTGTTCCTTGCCCCTGCGACACCACCCAGCCGATTGCACCCCCTGCTCCCTCAGGCAATTTCAATCCATGGTGTTTGGCAAAACTGTTTTAGATGCTCTCTAAAAGCTCCCTTCAGCCAGCACACCAGGGGCCAGGATTTCTCTACACATTGTGCCTTATTCTGTGTTTTGAATGCTCTCACAGGCCCATGTGAGCACTGTTTAGCTTTTGAGATCAGATGAGTTGCACCATGAGCACATTTGGTGTTGAAATGGCACAACATGTGACCACAGCCATTGTGCACGTGTGTGTTCGACTAAATTTTGGTGATGGTGGCTGACAGATATTTTGTTACTATGCAGACTTGAAATCTGTTCCTGCACTGTATTAAAAAGTTCCTTGCATGTTATTTTTTTAGCTGGTGTGTTGTGCACTATAAGAAGTTTCACACAACAAAGACTGGTAAAAGCCAGATGTTGTCAGTAAATACAAGTACAGTGGGAAAGAAGAATGAATGATAAAGCTGAATTTTTAACTTAAAGTTTCTGACTTTACAGCATTTAAATCTAAACCTTAAGGAATCTTAAATCTATAATTTTAAATGGGTTGTAAATAGCATTCTAGAATATATTCCAGATGTGAGCTGATTTGTATAAAAGGTGATTCTTACTCGACAAATCTGATGGAGTTTTTCAAGAAGTCTCTGTGAAAGTGGACAGGTGTGAAACCATCTATATAATCAAGCTGGATTTCCCAGGGGCACTTCACACAGTGTCACACAGGAGACTAATCCATGCAGTTGCTGGTGAAGCAGAGAAGAGCCCATTTCCAAATGGAGTAAGGAGCTGGGGAGATGATCGAGGGCAGATTAGAATGGGGAAA
Source organism: Pachycephala philippinensis (assembly GCA_013397055.1). Classification (NCBI taxonomy): domain Eukaryota; kingdom Metazoa; phylum Chordata; class Aves; order Passeriformes; genus Pachycephala; species Pachycephala philippinensis. Next base: position 1,366,803 of record VWZT01000384.1, read on the forward strand.
GGTTGTGGGCCAGGGGAAGAGAGGGGCTGATGACTGGAGAGCGACAGGGACTGTTATTGGAGATCAATACTTTTTCACTCTCTATGTAAATGGCTTTGACAGAATGAACCACCAACTTGTTATCCAACTTTTTGGATCATGCAGAAGGGACTAGATGGGGGAGAAGCCACCTGATAACCTGGAGAAAACAATCCAATACAAAGAGATTCTGCTGGGTAAAACGAACCGTGAGCAAGAAAAGTAAATTTTATTTTGAGTGAGCACATGTGTTGAATGAGTGTGTTTTTCAAAGATTTGAGAGCAGGAGAGGATTCGAAGAGTGCACATATCATAAAAGGACTGAGCTGATGTTTTGTATCTGTGTGGTCAAAAAGGCACAGAAAATGCGAATCTCTATGAATGGAAGCATTGAATAGAGCTTTCAAGGAAATACTGCACCACTTAAAGGAGGTTTTTTTTAATCATGTTTAAACTACAGTTACCAATATTTAGTACCATTCTATAGAAAAGGGCAGAGGTCCAGAGAAGAGCAGCATGATTTTGTATGAAGTTAGGAAGGGTTGAGCCATGGTGAAAGGTCTAAGAAGGTTAACTTGTAAAGGGCTTCAAACATTGACTTACAAGAAAGCTAAAAGGGGAAAAGCTGAGGAAGAATACAGGATTGTGCCTTGGCTTGGAAAGAAAAAGTTATAAGGGGATATAATTGAAGTTTCTGCAGTATGTTGAAGTGCATACCAAAGGCAGGAATAGATAAGCTCTTTCAATTAATATTAAACCCAGGGACTGCACGGTCTAGACTTAAGACTGAGGAACAGCATGCCAACAGAAAAAAATTCAACTTCTCCAGTCAAACTTTCTTCCTCCACTTTCAAAGCACAGAATGGCTTCCAGAAGAAGCAGTGAGAAGGGTTCCAAAAGAAACTTTCCTTTCGCTTGCTTCCGTTTAGTGTTTTGAAATAATGCAACTGGAACAGGACGTGGCACGACTGCTCCCCGTGTCCAAGTGCAGTTTCACCCCATAAACAGGACAAGGTGCCAAGGCTGCAATGGACACAGCTGTCAGTGGCTTAGCTATGTCCAGCAGGAAGAGGGGCTGAGATTGGTGTCCCTGATATTTTTGCATTGCTTTGAAGAGAGGGAGCAGATGAGGATAACATCCCATTGTGTGCTGACTGCAAACCTGTTGCCCACATAAATCAGTCTCACTGTATACTCCCTTCATTGACAACGGCAAGAAGGTCAATGCCCCTTTGATAGCAAAAATTGTCACAGCAAACCTAACCCAGCCAGACAGAGCAGAAGTAGTGGAAGATATTTGTGAAGACACTGTGACAGGAGCAGGGGGCTGTGGCTGCAGATTGGGAAGGGTAGAAGATGGTGGGGGGAGTTGGGTAGAGGATTTTTCAGCTGCACTATTTAAATATAGAGGCAGCACACAAACCTTTCCTTAGCCTTGTTTCTGAAGTTCTTGTATACAGCACGTGAATGACTGGAGCTGTACCAGAATGAAGCTGGGGTTTTTTGGTTTTTTGGTTTTTTTGTTGTTTTTTTTTTTAGGCATCTTTTCCTTCCCTATTTTTATGGTATTTATCACAGTGGGAGCTTGGTCCAGAAATGAGGACTCTAGGTATTGCTGTAAGAAGTTAATAAAAATAACACATCTCAAAGGGATTAAAGTAGATCACTTTGGGGCTCATTGGCTGCAGTTTCATAGCAGCTTAGCTATGATTTACAACTGCATATTAATTTTAAAAATTAAGCTAAGACTGTATAAGCACATTATTAATTACATCTATGCTGAAAAAAAATGCATAAACTTTAACTGCATGGGTTTTTTTAGTTAAATTGGTAGAAAACCCATGTGCAGACCAGCCATGAGCGAAGAGCAGGACTTCATATTCCAATTGTGGTTCTCTTTAATGTTCATGTCTGATAAACACTTGGGGAAAAGGCAAGTTCAGTAAAGCGGTGTTTGAAAAGGACTTTTTGAACCTCAATTCAGGCATGCTATAATGTTGACAACTTCAGCACATCATCCAGCATTTACTTACAGAATATTTTAGAACAACTTTAAAAAAGAGTCCCAAATGTTCTTAAAATATAAATGTGTAATCTGTTCTTTGTAATGACATCACTTCATTGGAAAAAAAAAAAACACATAGGCAGGTTGTTTTAACTGCCTGAACTTTCAGCAAAAGCGGGAAAAAACCAACTAATCAAATTGCTTTGTCGAATGTGAATAATATGCCAAACCTCAGTTTCTCACATATATAATCTCAAAGGCAAAAATTGTAATGCATGGGAAAATCTAAGTCAAGTCATGCACACACTTGCACGCAGGAATTAATCAATAGATATAATACTCAGACATAAAACACAGGCATGTTTAAGTATTTTCAAGATTGCTGCCTACATTTAAAATATATACATCTATAAAAGTGCCAGATACTGTCAGTTTGATATTTATGGTATCCAGTTTCTTTAGTTGCATATGAAAGCTTACATCAATGAGACTTGACCATTTTATGACGCTGTGGCACTGAAATTCTTTCCTCTTCCAATTTTCTATTGCATGAATAAATATACAGTATTAATCTGCTCGTCACATAAAAAATTATGTGAGTTTTTGTTAAAGGACAATGGCTTCAAAACAAACCACACAACCCTTCTCTTGTTATGTAGTGTTCCTGATTCTATTCAGTTCTAATATCAAAATCATTTGCTCCTAACACAAGAGGATATTTTGCAAAGGATTTGGGGACTGGTCTGAAATCTTCACATGCTTTGTCAAGGAGCTCAAAGGAAGAAAACATTTGACAACTGAGAAGTGTCAAAAATGAAGTGTAATTGGGGAGTAGCCTTATGAGCATGGATTTCAGCTGTACTGCAGCTTCCAAATCTCTCATTTCCACTGCAAAAACAGCATTTTATTGCTTTTATCTTCTGCTCCTGTCACCCCACGAAAGTCAGTCACAAGTGCCTGTGCATATATATGCACAAATAAATAATAGCCTAAAATTAAAACCCACAATGCAGGAAGATTTCCTCATTAAAAGACAGAGGGAGAGACTCCAAGGCAGTAAGAATTTCTCTGTCACTGCTGAGATGATGTGAGAGACATAAACATTACAATGATGGGTCACAATAAAAAGCTAAAGACCACATAAAACATTTTAGCATAAATATGTCATCAATTTTCCTAGTTCTTAACATGAAATTTAAACCCCAGGAGGGCCTTGAAAGGATGTCTGCTATTCTTTATAATTTTGAAATGCATTAAAAGCAGATATGTATAGCAGTGTAAATTAATTACTATTTCATTACTTCCATCTTCCCTGCACCAGACCTTGTCACCCTTTTTTTTTTTTTTTGTGGGAGCAGTGTAGCAAGAGGGCAGATTTGGGCATGTTTTGGGTCTGGCAGGATCCACAACCTGCTCAGTGTCAGACTTCAGTGATACAGATGCTATAAAAGGATGTGCTGTGCCAGTTGTAGTATTACTCTTTTTTTAGACATCAGTTTCATAGTGCACTGTAACCATCAGAATATTTCAAAAGAATAGCAAATAACTCCCTGAGGATAAAGTCTGGTAGTGGCTTCTAAGCCTGGTTTGAGCTTAACTCAAGCCAGTGAGCTGTGGGTGGAAGGCTGCGTGTGCCATATAAATCTCCTGGTCCATCTGTCTTGGGAAAGAATGCATTTTCAGGAATCTGTGTCTTTCTAATTGCTTATAAAAACACTCTGAGACAAGCCAGTGAATAAATTAAATTTGAATGTTTCCAGTGGATCTTTTCAGTTTCTCACTGAACCTAATTACTGTCTAATCTATGCCCATGAGTATGCAGTTTTAAGTGGGACGTTAGACTTTCACTCTGCAGATTAAACTCTGTGGTGCATAAATTCATTATTATTTGTGGAAGAGAAAACTTCAGTGTCTACTACCTTGTGGTTTTAATTTAAAATAACTACTGCATCTGAGTCAGGCATTCTTTTAGAGGACTAAGAAGAGCTGTAAAGAGGTGGAAGATGTTTTCTAATAAACCATGTCTCTTATTCACCCAACTGAATTGGGAAAATTTGTGTTTCAAACAATAATTAAAATCTCCTCGTAGCTCAAGATGTCATGCCTTCAACTGCAATTTTAGGGAGTTGTACCACAATAGGGAGTAGATTAATTTAATATACTGCATGAAACTTTTTGCTGCAAGGATGAGTGTGGCACCGCAAGGAGCAGCACTGCTGCTTCAGCCAGACATCTCCAAGTGTTTTGCAAAGGGAGACAAATAGCATCACTCTGTTTTTACCAGCTGGAAGAATTGAGATACAGAGGCCTGAGGGGACTTTTCCCAAATTTTTTGAGTCACTTTGAGCAGGCAGAGAATAATGTCCTGTCTGTGTTGGTGTCATTTTGCCTAAATCAAATCTGCTGCCTTCGTTTTCAGAGCGTGAATCCCTGAGCTGGTTGACACAAAAATTTTGTTATGTTAACACTGCCCAGGTGAGATCTGCATTAGTTTATTCACATATTAATCGGATCTGATGAGAACTGCAGTTAGCAAACAAGTGTGGAGCAGACCCAAAGGCACCAGCTCTCGCTCTTCCTATGCTCCCCCTAATTAATACAATGAGTCTTAAACAACAATCTTCCTTTATTATTTGCAGATCATGGGATATAAAAATCATTGTAGATTTAAAATGGACTATATTAACCCAAGTAATTCCACCAGGACTTGAGTTTCTATAGTGAAAAGTGTTGTGTTGTCTCTGGCTCAATTAGATTTTTCTCAGTGTCAATTTTAATTCACTTCACCAGAGCGTGGGGGAACTCTCAGTGGAAGGGAAAATGTTGCTTCTGAATGAGAGCCTCCTGTAGCCCACATTTTATTTAAGAGTTTTAAAATGCTTCACAGTCCCACGTTCTCCCTTGAACGTCTGCTATTGTGTGCCATAAGAGCTGAACAAAATCGCTTGATGTTTCTTAATGTGACAGGCATCTGAGTCTGAGCAGGAGGATGGAAATGGGGAAAGCAGGGCCCTTGGTCCCTCTTTTTATTTGATTTAAAAAAAAAAAAAATAAAAAAAAATCTTGGTGAGACTTGGCAGCAAAAAAAAAATTATGTCAAATCTTTCCCACCCTTCCAAACACCTGCCCATGCATAAAGAGAAGTAAAAACTAGGCAGCAGGGTTTCCTTTTGCAGTGCTGAGCTCAGGACAGAGGTTGAATGGCCTCAGAAGTTGTTTTTTCCCCTTTAGATTTTGTATTTCCCACCTCCCATGGCTGTCAGCACTTCAGTGTGCGTTGCTTGGTTATGCTCTGCTTGATGCAGACTAACCCAAAATTATTATTTCTTCTCTATTTCAAAGAGTAAAATCTAGTAGATCTCTAATCTGAGGATGCTTCTCATCGTGAGAAAGAGAAGACAAGAAAAAGAGCTGTTGGGGAAGGTTAACCCTAGACAAGGGCCTGAAATGTCCACTGTGTATATGTAGGGCTTTCCAAAATGCTCTTTTCCATCATGTTCAGCAGTTTTCTCTTCCTATCTATACACTTGTCCTTCCCATATTTCATTAAATTCTCAAGTCTTTGGGTAGTTGTGCACACACACTGAAGTTTTACTTTGTGTTTGGGTGGGTTTTGGTTTGTTTGCTGGGTTTTTTTGGCTGACACCTCCCATTTTCCAGTTCTGCAAGTGATTGAGACTGCTTTCTGGTATATCACTGGGCTAGCTATAGGAAAACAGCTGGGGCTGTCACCAAAAGCAGTCTATTGGGTCAATGGATGTGAACCTCTTTTCTGATTCAGACAGAAGATGATGCCACAGCGTGGTGCTCAAGTGCCCCATAGCTATTAATAATGCCAGCTTGTGTATGAAAGGTAAATACGAAATTGTCTCCATGGAGAACACCTTCATGTTTTTCAGAAGAACTGTGCAAAACACTCAGGTTTCCAAATGTGTCATCTCTCAGCCTTTCCATTTCCAACAGTTTTAGCTTTCCTTTCCAGTTTGCATGTGATGCATTTCTGTGCCGTGTTACTTGCTAGTTCTCACTGGGGTATATATTGAGTTAAAAGGTGCTGTGTCGAAGTAGGGAATTACTACTATTACTATTATTATTATCATCATTTAGATGCTGCAGTTTAAGTAGTTCAAAAAAAAAAAATCTCAAAACTGAAGGTCAGTGTAGCTTGTAGGTTTACACATGCACAGTACAAGTAACCTTCAGAAATTTCCTCATGACAAGATAAGTGCAGCAATTATATTTAAATGAGTGCCAGAGAAAATTTCACTGTAAACTGCATTAGCTGGAGAGTGTGTGCTGTAAGGGGATTTAATTGAATTAATGTTACTTACTATCAAAAGCTCCATCTAGTGTATTGCCAGGTCTCCTTATTACTAAGAATAATATTTGGCTCATAAAGACCCCTGCTCAACTAAGCACACAGTCCTGATGACTTCAGCAAGTGATTAAAACAAAAGCATTTCCTTTGCCGCTTTGCTGAACAGGAACAGGCTGGAAGCTGGGAACAGGCACTGGTGTGTGTACAGAGCATGGAATCACTGAGCCCTTTAACAACGCTCTTTATGGAGATTGCTCTTACCAGTGGTCTCCCAAGTGTCTAATGGAGGTGTGATTTTGCCATGAGTGTCCTTCCCAGCTTGAGTGTTGCTGGTTTGGCTCCTGGCTGCACCAGTGATGGAGCCGAGCATTGTCTGGGTGTTCAAGAGAGACTCGGGGTGATCCACGCTGGGGTTTGGAAGCCCTCCACAAATAACAGCAGTGATGGCAGAGGGATTTAACTGAATAATCCTGGTGGTATTTTTAATGCTGTTATTAATGCAGGACTCTCGCTCTCGCATTATACAGATGTGCCACAATGAGATCCAGAGAGGTATTTTGTGTGACTTCCTACATAAAAGCAGAAATGCAAATAAGCTGCATTTACATATTCACATGATATAAACAGAAATCTCAGACGCGTGGAAACGCAGGGATATAGCCAGAGACATGCTTCAAACCAGGGATAAAGATATCCATAGTTTTCTGACTCTTATGTTTTAACCATTAAGGAGAAAATGTGATATATTGGATGTTTTTGCGAATATTTTTGTATGTCAAAAATTCCATTGAAGCCTGCATCTCCTTTATGTTTGATATTATTTTATTTTCCGTTCACATGCATTTTCTAAAAAGCGAATACATGAAATCTAGCAGAAAAAAAACCCTTTTATTCTCCATTCATTCAGCAACAAAAGCAACAAAGAAAGAGAGTTTGAACCAATCTTTTATGAAAATTGGGAAACAGTAGAATAGTTTCTACAACAACTTTCTTTATTGTTGCTGAATCAAATGGCAAAAGTTTTTATTCACCTACGCATCTTATATTTTAACAAGCCACATGTCACTCCTGAACTTCACCCACCCGTATTTCTGCGTGCGGGTGGCATTCTGGTACAGTCAGTGAGGCACATGCCATTCAAAGGAGTTACAATCTCCTCTTTGTTTTTGTGGTGTTGTTTTGGGGGAGAAAAAGAAAGAGTAATTGCCCGTGTTAACTGATGTTCATTACACGGAATTGTTTAGCTCTCTTAAAAAATCATTGATCTGCTTTTCCCCCGTGAAAGTACTCAAGGTCTCAGTTCACAAAAGAGAAATCAGCATGTAAAGCAGCAGCCTGGCAATCTGTGCTGCAAGGAGCAGAGTGCCACGTTCTGTGCTGAAATGTCAGCAGAGTTTGCTGTCTTCAAAAAAAAAGAAAAATATTTAGTAAGGATGAGAAACATTATTACTGTTGCAGTCAGATGTGATTTTGGGGACTCTGTTTAAGAGTAGGCATTTTTTTCTCATACATTTGTATGTCATGTTCATGATTGAACATTCGTTAGGTAACATCTGGCACGAGCTGTTCCTCTTTCTCCCTAAGTTTCATGGCTTTGTTTTGTATTTGAGAAGGATATTACAAAAGGTAATTTGGTGTCTCATTCCCATTGGTATGGTTTTAACTTTTGAATTACTCCCTTGAAATAGGAGGAAGGGGAAAAAAACACCATTTGGGTATTTTTAATAGGGAATAGGCAGTCTTTAGATTTCATGGCGAGTGCCCATGGTACGTTGTGTGCATGCAGCAAGTCAAAAGTGCAGCTGCAGACCAGGGTCCGTGAGCCACAGATAACAAAGGGACCCAAAATCTGGGGCTCCAGCCTTGTCCACATGCTCTTATTATCATTTACTGTTTGTATTGCAGATGCACATAACAGATTGTACAATATGCTGCACAAACAGATTGGTAGAATGATCTTTGTCCTGAAACGCTGACGGCAGAGCTGAACAAGAAGGATTGACAGTGCGCCTGCACTGAGAGCTGCACAGCCCAGACACCACAGTTTTGGACCCATGTCCTCAACAAAAGGGCTTTGTGCATCTTTGGTGAAGCAAAGGTCTGTTCTTGCTGATCTTACTGCAAAGGGCTGAAATTTTAAATAAGAATTAAAAGAAAATAGCACAAAGATCATTAGACAGCGAGTAGGAGAAGGGAATGTGCCTACTTCTCGCTTTTTTTTTCTTTCTTCTCATCTAACAGCATTTCTTCTACACTTGCCAAATCGAGTGTGTCAAAGGAGCAGACTTTCAAACTTTGGGTAGTTGCTCCCAGTATTGGAACAAAGCCCTGAAAAAAAAAGGCTGGGGCATGCAGGGCTGATGCTTTGGTGACCTGACTGGGAGAGGCACTGCTCATGGAAACTCTGACGCTTTGGAAATGATAGGGAGAGCAAGCCTGAAAATTTGGCTTGCTCTCACAGGGCTACCCAAACAGGAAAAATCCTAATACTTAATGACTTTTTCATCATCCACTTATGCTCTGCGTGGTTAAGAAAACCAAGAATTGCTCACTTATTTATTGAAGTAGCTAATGTGCATTTCAAAGTGCCTCAATGTTGGCTTGTGGGGGAAGGAGGAGTGAACATTAAGATTAATTTCAATGAAAATATTTTTGTGGGAATAGTTTGCTCAGGGAATCTAGATCATCTGCAGCTGGCAGAATAATGATATAAGCCTGTTTATATGTTTTATTAAATCAATAAACCACATGAAAATGGAGGTGTTTTGGATTGTGCACACAGCTTTCAGAGGATCTTTGCTTAGGGAGGAGAAACGATTTTGCCATTTAGAAACACTTTTGTTTCTCTTTCATGTGAAAGTGGTCTCTCGCTAAAATTATTAAAGAAAACATTTTTCAACTCTGAAGTATTGCTGATATTTTGGCAGTGGCTGTGGCCAGTAGTCCAAGGGATGGGAACTGCTGAGCGCTTGGTATTTAAACAACTGGTGTTGACTTTGTGGTTAAAGAAGTTTTATGGCTGGATCAGACATAACTCTTGAACCACGTGGTTTCGGGTTTGAAGTGAGACTGTACAGGAACATGCCAGAATCCAGGGCTCAGCATCCCTGGCTGCTCATGGTAGAGGCACTGTGGCCTTTGTCAAGAGGGTTGGCTCTCTAGATCAGGCGAGAGATTTTGAGTTCCAGGATGCAAAGGTCTCAGGTTTGGAAACCTAACTTGAATGAAAAAAACCCTGCTGGTTTGTCCAGTCTCTTGTCTGCCAAATCTACGCTTGTTCTGTTTAGTGCATTCCTAAATGTTTTGTCCACTTTTCTTTGGAAGTGGACTATGGGATGCTCTTTCCAACTCCCCCTCACACCCCGAGATTAAATGTTTTAGTATTGTACTGTAAACACACACAGTCATAACATTTTTTTGTTGTTTCAGTCGCCCCATTTTATTTATTTTCTGTTGTATAATCTCTCTTCTGTGCTAATATTGATGAATTGGAGGGATGCATTTTCTGTCATGTAAAATAGTACTGGGGATAAACTCTGCCTAGGATTTTGGCTGACCTCTTCATCAGGCTTAGCTCAAAAATTAATTTGTCGTTACCCAGGTGCTATGCACTAAGCTTTATTGGCATAGAGGAGCGCCACATCCTGTATGTTCTTTGGAAGGAAAAAAAGTGATCATATAATCACTGAGACAGTAAACAGTCATTTCCAATCTAGTAATATTTTATATGAACTGGCACTGTATGTTGTATATCATCCATCTTGCTAATCCTTGTTCCACATTGCCTCCCACTTGAGGCCAAGAACATTATAGCTGTGCCAGAGAGTGGGTGGAAAAATAGCCTTATTATTAACCTAAGTTGAAAACATAATGGCTTTTTGAATGTCTTCATTCAAAGATGCAGTCATACTAAAATATTAATACCCTTAAGTGTAGAGAAACAGAACTTTCATTTAAAATCCATTGTCCATGTGTGTTGCAAAAGGGAAAGCCTTGAAAGTGTTGTGAATGCCCTGTATCTTTTGTTTCATGTTTTATCCTTTAAATGTCAGTATTCTGTAATAAAGGAGCCAAAATATTCTTCAGAGCAGGTTTTGAGCAATGTTGCTGCCATCACTAACATTGCCTTGTGGTAAAGGAAAAAGGGTTTCTCCAGTTTTCTCTTTGTCTTAAAAGACTGATAATAATTGAGTGGATATTGAAACACACATAATGACTTTTTAGTACCATGATCAAGCAGGGCTGCATTGCCAATGTCAGTGTTTGTTTAAATCTCATCCCCAGAGGGATCAGAAATATTCAAGATGCATGTGTTTTCTGGGAGGAACAACCACAAAGAGTAGAGGAGAAAACTGCAACCCTCATCTGATTAATCTTCAGAGCACCCCAGGATCCCTGATTTACAAGCAGAAATGAGGGACCTAGCAATGAAAACGGAGTAAATCTGCAGCACAGCTTCACTGAAAAGGCACAGAAAAAGGAGATGATGCTCTTCTTTAGTCAGAGTAGTGGTTTGCCTTTCCTAACTCTGTAATTTACTTCTGTGTATATCTTCCAGGTAAAATATGAATCTTCCACAAACCTCTTTAGGGGGTGTAAGAATTGCTCTTGAAGAGTATTCAGGGAAAAAAAGAAATAAGTCTTGATTGTACTAATTTATGACTAGCATGAAAACATGTCCCCTCTTTTAAAAAGGAAAAGAAAAGGATTAAAACTTCCAGTGTATCAAGCCATGTGTTGTAAATTAGCCTAATTGTTTTAGAATTCAAAAGTGTTTCATCATTTTAAATTGGGCTTGTCTGATATTTAGTTCCACATTTTTTATAACTCTGCAGGACTAATATGTAGCCTGTTGTTGCACATGAAAAGCTTTTTTAATCCTAATTTTTAAGACTGATGGAATGAGAGGAGGTTGACAAGTAATCGCTTAGTTATCTCTGTGTCAAAGCTTATGATATGCTTTATAGTGAAAATGTGCAATATGCAGTTCCAGAAATAATTTTGCTCTACGTTATGGTTTATCTTTCTGGCATACAAAATGCAAGAGTGAGTAATGCTGAAGTCTGATAGAGGCTTTCGAATTGCTTGGAATTATCTTTAAGTTTCACTTAGTAAGTTTTAGCAGGAGCCAAAATATTGTATAAGATATGGGCCCCAGTATTAACAGGACTGCCCTCCCAGCACATCCTTATTTCCCCATATCCCATTTCATGTGGGAAAAGAAACTTCACATTTTTAGGGCGTTATTTTGCAGTTTGTCTGTTGATCCACCGTACTGTGTGGAAAAATAGAAGTTATCTATGAGTAGGGCTTTTTGTGAAAAGACCGAGCAATGCTTGTTCCCAGTAAGAACTGGTGGTTGCAAGGCTTGTTTGACAATCTAACCTGTAACCCACCATTTCTCAGCTCCCATCCAGGAAAGCTTTGCACTGTTTATGCGCAGCAGAGATATTTTACACAATAACAACATGTTGAATAAACGATGAGGTCACGCTGTCAAGTTAACTAAACGACCTCTGGTAGCAAAATATGATCCCTCAGAGGTTTTATTTTGTATTTTTTTTAGCTTGCAGTTAAGACTGGGGACTTTGTTCTAAAGCTCTCTGAGTTTTTTTGGTAGCAAAGCTGCGCATCCGTGGTGTTTTGTTGGACATGTTCCTGTGGCTGCCATGGTGACCTGCAGAGAACACCGTGCAGAATCCTGCTTCTCCAAATGTGATTAGATACATTCGGGAGCCGCACGCTATTGATGCCAAGGAACACTGAATAGTTTCATCTACTTTGCAGACAAGCTTCAGTGTAAGCCCTCTTGCCACTGCCTGCTCAAGGCCACCTTTGACAGCCGCAGGAGCCAACACATCACTGTTTAGGCACTCGTTTTGTTCCTTTTCTCTATTTTTTCTTCTCCCTCTGATTAAGTTGCCAATCATCCAGCTTCTTTCTCTTCTTGTCCTGATAAGTTGCCAATCATGTCATACAGCCTATACCTCTAGAGCCAAGTATTTCTCTTGTCATAACTTGAAAACAGGCTGCTGGAGATTTATTTTAAATCTTGGTCTGATTAAATGCCACATCTTGATCTTTGGAGAGCCATAGGACCTATAGATCATGGTACTCTTGTTTGGACTTCTCTGAACTGGTATTAACTAACAGACTTACAACATGTCCTGTGGGTCCAACACAGTCTCAATATTCCCTTCGCTTAATAGATATTAAATATTCGTGAATAGGTTTTTTTATCATATCATATGATTTTTTTTTAATTTTATTTATTTTCTGGGACATACATGGTGATAGTTGCAAGAAATAAATAGTCAGTTGTATGAAGGCTTCTGAAGAGAATAACATATTTATTTGTATGGCATGTGAGGTTTTATGTTTTTGTCTGCTTGTCAAATCGTTTATACAAAGATAAGTAGTAGCACTATTTTGTAAGATCTTCAAGCCATAAATAGCAATGGGAAATTAAGCAAAACTGAAAGTGTTTACTGTGAAAAGTGTATTTAAAATACTTTTTGTGAGATTTCGAAATTGTTTTTTTGGGGAAATTATGGGAAGTCTGATTCTGGGAAATCTACAGATAGAACAAGATATAACTTTGGAAGAATTACATGTGGCAGCGTAATGCTGTCCTCTCTGGGAGAGGAGCTTAGCTGAATTTTCCCGCCTCTAACGGTTTTATAATTCTATTAAAACTGCTTTCCTAGATATACAAGATAACACTTTCCCCCAGTATTTATACTTCGCTAGCTCATTTTCCAGTCAGAAGGAAAAGACTGTATGAATCATCATAGCTTTTCTCTCTCATTTTGGAAGTACATGTGTTACATGTCCATTCCGTATCCCCCTTCATTGATTTTACATTAGTTAATCATCAGACAAAAATAAAGAGGAATACTAGTTAACTAGGACAGCAGTCTCTTCCCAGAAGTGTTTTCCTTGCCCTGGTGAGACTGCCCAGGCAAGGTGAAACATGAACTATATTTCATCAGGACACTTTGCATTTTTACACTTAGTCCATGCAAAACAAGATTCTGTGCAAGAGGCAAACAAGAGGCAGGTTGGGAAGTGGTTCTGAGATACCTCTCAAATACCTTTGAGCTTGAGCTTTCTGAGCATAGATCCCCCACATGAAGTGTGTTCTTCGTTCTCATTGCTTGTGCTCATTAAGTGCTGCCATTTATTTTTGTGTGCCTGCACAAATATATGGCTTTATTACTAAAGTGGTTTGTTTATCTTTGCTGCTGCTGCATTTATTTTAGCACTCATCTAAACAATTAATTAGGGAAACACTTGAGTGCCGAATACACTTCTTCAGATACCACTCAGTTGGGTTTTTTATTTATTTCCAGGAGCATCAAGCATTAAAAAAAACCCCTATCTTTTGCATTTTTTTTCTAACCGTGCCTTTTTCCCTCTTTTTTGAAGTTTCCACAGCAGAGTACATTGCTTTGAAAGATCATCGGCCCTGTTGAGAGTTCAAAGCCAAGTAAAGATGATGCTTAAAGTTCAAAGGCTCTGTGGAGCTGCATCTTCATCTGCATAAAATTGTTTCAACCGACTAGAAAGATAGAAAAGTTGCCAGGAATTGCTTCTATTTCTTTTTTATTATTATTATAAAGAAAGCTTAATTGGGGAACAAATGTGTCACTGCTAACAAGTTCAGGCAAAGCGAAGCTCCTTAGATGAAACACTGCTTGAAGGTGCAATGCAGGAAAGATTTGACATGTGCTGTGACCCTGTGAGAGTGAAGCTGTGAATGCCTAGAAATCAATACGAGATGTGCAAGGGTTCATGATGTTGAAGTAGAGAAAGAGTTGAAAGTGTTTGACTGCGTCTTGGGCAAAGGGGGCAGGGAGTGTGACGGATTCAGACAATGGATTTAGACCCAAGTTTTAAAGATGGGGAAGCGTATTTATCGGGGGAAAAAAAAATTGTAAATACTTAAAAATTATCTCCATTAAAATAGTGTGTATGTTGAAGCAAATCATGACTCGGAGTGGAGGCTTTGCCAGTTCTTCCACGAGCAGAGAATGGAGTTCCCAGTTCCGTGGCTTGGCCAAAAGCAGTGAAATACAGGGCAGGGGGGATGTTGGAGGAAACAGTTATTTGTTGATTCGAGTTCAGGGCACTTAGAGGCAATATTTATCCTAGAATTTCTTCCCATGCTACTCAAGCATCCCTTAAGCCATCTCAAATGTCTTGTATTGATTTCTTCTGTTTCCTATAAGGTACCTTTCGGAGGAAGTGTGACAGACTGCAGTGAGTCAGATGGAAGCAGTGCTGGCACGTACTGCTCTGCTGTTACTCATTGTCACTACGATGGCTGTGTCTTTTTACCTCAATTTTTATTTGTTCATGGTTTCTTCAGAGTACTCCTTTGAGCTCAGAACATTTTATTCTTTCTATTTTACAAGGTAAAGCTAGAGCATAGGGAGATGAAAGGCCAGATTGTTCAAAAGCATTTAGGCATCGAAAGATTCAGATGGGCATTGAATGTTATTTTCAGAACTTCAACACCCTATTCCTAGAAATGAGTTATTCGAGGTCAGATTTTAGATTCTCTTGTAGAAATGGTATCCAACTCTTCAAAATCCAGTTAAGTGTTGAAAACACCCCATGCACGATGTTCTTGGCAAGTTTCTGGGTAGGGTTGAGGTTTTGTTGTTTTGTAAATGAGTGAAGTGTCAGCAATAGCAATCTTTCCTCTGTGTACCTTCGTTTATAACTCCTTCTCCCTGGACCTCTTCCTCTTGTTTTTCTTTGTACTGATAGTTCTGGCTTTTCCTATGCTGTCCTTAAAAGACACAAGCTCAGAGGTTTAGAGCTGTCAGTGAGGTTTAAACAAAACTTCATGTCAGATATAACAGGACTGAATAAACTGCAACTTACGAAAATGCATTGTGTTATCATGAACTCATAAATGTATTGATATATTTCTAAAAACAAGGTATGACACAAGACATTTTATTGTCTTGTGTGTCTGTGGCAATATCTGCCATGCTGGGATCTTCATAGGATCATAAAATGGTTTGGGTTGAAAGGGGCCTTAAAGATCATCTTGTTCCAACCACCCTGTCCTGGGCAGGGACACACAGGGACACCTTCCACTAGACCAGGTTGCTCAAAATTCCATCAAGCCTGGCCTTGAACACTTCCAGGGATGCACAGCTTCTCTGAGCAACCTGTTCCTCTGTTTCACTGCTCTCACAGTAAGGAATTTCTTCCTAATACCCCTCTGAAACCTGCCCTCTTTCAGTTTGAAGCCATTCTCCCTTGTCCTGTCACTACATGCCCTTGTCAAAGTTCCTCTCCAGCCATAGCCCGATCCCGTTTAGGTACTAGAAGGTGCTAAAAGGTCTTCAA